>JAOBSW010001216.1:0-55221 GCA_026214975.1 Gentiana macrophylla | reverse complement strand
TAAAATTAAAACAAGAAATAAAACAAACAGTAAAATAAGAAAACAAAAAGTTGCACGAGCGCTCACTAAAGCGAACGAGCGCCTAAAACTAAACCTAACGGACGGGCGCCTCGCTTATGCGGACGAGCCATTCCAACTACGATCAGAACAAAAAATTGCAGAAAAGTTGCAGGAAATTAGGGTTTATAAAACTAGAGCTTAACTAAACTTAATCTAAAGATTAAACTAATGATTCGATTAATAAACAATAAAGGAAAACACAGCGAGGCAACGAATCCACCCATCAACCAACAACCCCCAACTAGATGGTGATCTAAGATGTAGTTTTTAGTAGTGATTTATTCACAAATCCAATTAAATATCTTCAATCAAATTCTAGGGTTTCGTTTATCTTTTCAAATAAACTAAACATGCAATCAACACGAAATCACGAGATTGTTTCCAAACTCTTACTCAACTAATCATGCATAATCTCTTAAAACACGAATAATTGCATCACTTGAACGAAATAAAACTTAAACCAATATATTTTCATACATAGATCCAAGCATGTAGATATAGATAAATCGTTTCATCAAATCGTTAATTCCAACGAAACATGATCGATACAAAACAAAGATCCAAAGTGATGAAAAACTATAAATTAAACTCACTAACATAAAGCATCGAACTCCTCTAGTTGGTTGTGTTGATGATGGGCTTCCTCCGTCGACTCAACGCAGGTATTTAGCCAACAATCATGTTGGATATGATTGTTGGTTGGGAGATTTGCATCTCTCGTGAAATTAGGGTTCTTTGGCCGCAGCTTTTTGGTGAATTTGCGATCTCAATTATGTGGTATATGAATTAGGGTTGGGGCTGCCGCTTTATTTATAGAGTTTCAAGTCGGTTAGGTTAAGTCGGCAACGGACGCTGCTCGTCTCGTGGACGCCCGCCCGTAATGCTCGACGCCGCCCATCCTCCGTCCGAACTCTCTCAATGTAAAAACACAATTCCGACGCTGCTCACTTTATCAAACGCCTGTCTGGAATGGACGCCGCATTTAACGCCGCCCAAGATGCCGAGGTCGGATTTCATCATCTTTATCCAATTTCTTCAAGCCAATTCCAACTCTATCTCTTATAATTCGACTTGAGCTTTATTTATCCTCTTTATATGCACGAAAATTAACTCCTACATGATAAATAAACAATGCAAAAATGTAATAAAATCCAAATAATAATAATTCCATTAAATCAACACTTAAAATCATCAATTTTGCATACAACCCTCTTAAAATCATCTTTATTAAATAATTACACTTAAACCCTTAATTCTCATGTAAATTATGCAAATGTGGGAAAATAATAATGAAATAAACCCTTAATAATCATATAAATATGGCCTTAACAACACCCCACACTTAGCTTTTTGTACGCCCTCGGACAAAACAATCAAAACTATAGCTCAACTTTCATGCAATCCACATAGATCTCTAACTCACGTAACTACAGATACAACAACTATAGCAAATGATACCAACACGTAGATAGATTCGTGTAAGTGTGACAAGCCGTTCTCAATCTAACAAGCCTTTCAAAGAAATATCCTCTCAAGAATTCCAATGACTATCCTAGGTCTAGACAATAATAGCTCCACTCAAAGCCTTCCCACGCACTCAGTAGGATAATCCCTACAGCATATCATGTGGTTCTACTGGGTATAAGATCCATGATAACAAAGACTCTACTTTATTTTTACTCATCATTTTCGAAATTTTCAAATTTGACGCATATCAGAATAAGCTCTTACCCATCATAGTAGAATAGGACATTTCGAGATAATCCCCTACCTACTCAAATCATAAGGTAGCTTCTCCTGACTGTCGTGAGCCATTGGTCATCATAGTGGAATAGGACATTTCGAGATAACGCCCTACCTCACTCCAATCATCGACCAGCTTCCGACAAACGTATTTATTAATAATTGCTCACTCACTTTATTTATTCACTTTTCAAAGTCATAAGTTACATCTCACCTATCACATTCAAACTTTATGATATTCACAGCACACGGTCTAACTAAGGTGTTACTATACTGACCTTCCTAAGATAAATCATCAAAAATAATGAAAGGATATAATTCAAAAGTCATGCTTCAAAATCAAAGGCTTTCGTGAGTGTGAAACGAAACTATCTCCATAAAAGTAAAACATGCTATAATTATCTCACTAAGTCACATACTATCATCGTTAGAAAACTACAACTAACAAGCATCTAGTCCCAATTATATGCACGAGACTCACAAAAAATTTAAAATTTCGCAAAAAAAATTTAACATTCACTCATATTTCAAAGGATATAGCATAAAAACATACCCAAACACCCCCCCACACTTAAATCACATTATGTCCTCAGAATGTGCAAATAAAAGAAAAGAAAACTTAGCTGGTTTCAACGGTGGTTGTCGGATGAAAGTTGGCGAGGTCAGCCGAGCATGAATATACCGCAACAACTCGAATAGACAACACCGACAAGAGCAACTCGAAAACTCCGCTCAAAAGTATCTCTAACACTCGACATACCATATAATCTCGGGTACACGGGGTATATGAGCAACACATAACACAAAACACTTACAATGAACGTAAGAGGAATAACCATCAACACAAAATCAACTAAAGTATTATTTCTAACACAATAAAACAAAACAACCTAAGAAAACAAACAAAGAAAACTAGGTTGCCTCCTAGAGCGCTCTTTTAATGTCAATAGCTTGACACAAAGTTCAAAAGATCAACCCGGATCGGGCCACTTCGGTTTGACTACCGCCACCTCGATGATCGTAATCAAGTATTGGGCGGGAAATGATTTTCACCACAACAACAAGTCAAGTGCGCTATAAGATCATTAAACTTTTCTCTCCAAACGACAATCGACTCTCTTCTTCTTGTTCTTGCGGATGATAGGCATAGGCATAGTGGTATGATCGTAAGTTTCACAGAAGGTACCTCACGGGTGGATATAGGAATGTCATCATCATCGACTCAAAGAAATAAGAAGGAATCTCCTCACAAATCAGGACATCTGTATTTCATCTCTCGCTTTGGAAATAAAGAATCTCGTGCTTTGCCTTTGGTTGCCCAAAATATTTCTTAAGTCGATGACCATTCACCTTAAAAGCTTGATTACCATACCCGCTCAAAGTAATTACTCCACTTGGATTAACCTCGAGAATCTCAAAGGACCGCACCACCTAGACTTTAGCTTACCAGAAACAAATGAAGTCCGGTATTATAGAGTAAAGCCATTTCACCAACTTTGAATTCTCGGTCCTTGATCTTAGCGCCATGGAGTATCTTCGTTCTCTCCTTGCTGATTTTAGCATTCTCGTATGCACGGAGTCCGAATTGCCGAGCCTCGCTCAATTGTAACAACCTTTTCTCCCCACGAGTTGGCTATCAAAATTTAAGAATTTAATTGCCCGTAAAGCTCTGTGTTCAAGTTCGACAGTAAATGACAAGCTTTGCCATAGACCATTTGGAAGGGTGACGTGCCCATCGGGTCTTGAATGCAGATCGACAGCCCCCACAACGCGTCATCCAAATTTTAAGACTCCAATTAGATCGATTATTGTTCACGGTCTTCTCCAAAATTCTTTTCAAGCTCGGTTGCTTACCTCGACTTGGCCACTAGTTTGAGGATGATATGGTGTACCAATCTTATGTTTGACACCATACTTTTCAAGGATTTTGTCAAGCGCGCATTGCAAAAGTGAGTGCCTTCATCACTAATGAGTGCTCTCGGACGACGAATCTAGTAAAGATATTCTTTTGCAAGAATTTCTTTACAACCTTGTGATCATTAGTTTGAGTAGCTATGGCCTCGACCCACTTTGAAACATAATCCACACAGATTTAGGATATACTTATTACCACATGAAGATGGAAAGGGTCCCATAAAATCTATGCCCCATACATCGAAAACTTCGCATTCAAGAATGGGCTTAAGTGGCATTTCCATCCGACTACTCGCCGTCCGGCCTCTCCGCACCTATCACAACCTTTACAAAAGGCTTCGCATCTTTAAACAGAGTTGGCCAAGAGAATCCAAATTTGAAGAATCTTTGCAACCGCCTTTGGTGTTCCATAGTGACCTCCGGTAGGACCGCTTATGGCATTGTTCCGTAATATCCCATTGCTCGTGTTCGAACACACCGTCGAAGCAACCCGCCTTTGCTGCACTCAACAAATAAGGATCTTCCCATACGAGATATTTAAGATCGAAAAAGAACTTTTTCTTCTCCCGATACGTCATATCCTCTAAATGACCACTCGCTAAATAGTTGACGTAGTCGACATACCACGGCCTAACCGCTTCAAGCTTCATCAATTGCTCACCGGAAAATCAATGCCTATATCATTGTGATTTTCTCAAACCTCATTTACTAAGCGAGATAAATGATCACCACAATATTCTCACTACCTTTCTTATCTTTAATCACAAGGTCAAACTCTTGTGAAATTAAAATCCATCTAAGTAACCTTGGTTTTGCATCCGCTTTGTCCATAAGGTAGCGTAAAGTCTGCGTGATCTCGTCCATACAATCACTTGAGACCCGAGAAGATAGCTTCTAAACTTGTCAATGGCAAAGACGACGGCTAAGAATTCCTTCTCAGTCGTAGTATAATTGCATTGAGCCGGGTTCAAGGTACGACTCGCATAATAGATGGGCCTGAACCTTTTATCAACTCTTTGACCTAAAACTGCGCCTCTGGCAACAGAATTAGAGGCATCGCACATCAACTCGAAGGGCTTGGTCCAATCGAAGTAAACTAAAATAGGGGCACCGATAAGCTTATCTTTCGATACAATTGAAAGCTTCCTTGCACTTCGCATCGAACAAGAAATCTACATCTTCTTTCAAGAGATTTGATAAAGGCTTGGCGATGGTAGAAAAGTCTCGAATAAACCGCCTGTAGAAGCCAACGTGTCCTAGAAAACCTCGTACCTCTTTCACTGTCTTAGGGTACGTCATCCTTTCGATGGCTTCAACCTTAGCCTTATCAACTTGAATACCAGCATTGGACACCTTATGTCCCAAAACGATTCCTTCGTCTACTAGAAAATGGCATTTCTCCCAGTTAAGCACCAGATTTTTCTCAACACAACGTTGGAGTACCATATCTAGATTCCTTAAAATTTCATCAAAGCTATCGCCATAGACTAAGAAGTCATCCATGAAGACCTCCATGCATTTCTCAACAAGTCCATCAAAAATGGCCAACATACACCGTTGAAAAGTCGCGGGTGCATTGCATAGACCGAATGGCATTCTACCAAAAGCAAAAGTACCGGATGGACATGTAAACGTTGTCTTTTCTTGGTCATTGGGGTCGATGGCTATCCGGAAGTAACCGTAGTATCCATCGAGAAAACAATAATACTTGTGACCACTCGCCTTTCAATAAGTCGGTCAATGAAGGGTAGGGAAAGTGGTCCTTGGCAAGAACCTCATTCGATCTACGATAGTCTATACTGCACTCAGAGCACTGTCACGAGACGCAAGGCAACTTCCTCCCTTTTTCATTCTTTTCTCATGTAATACCGCCCTTCTTTGGCACAACTTGAGTAGGGTGACCCACGCGCTATCGGGCGATTGCGTAGATGATTCCCATGTCGAGCCACTTTATAACCTCCTTCTTGACAACCTCTTGCATATGCGGATTCAGCCTTCACCGAGGTTGTCTTACCTTTTAGCTCCTTCCTCCGCTCGGATTTTATGCATGCATATGTCTCGGGCCGATCCTCGGATATCACCCACTTGCCAACCGAACGCGAGGATGTTTTTCTTAAGCACTTCTATCACCGTGCTTCTTGCTCTTGGTCGAGTTTCAAGAAATGATCAAAGGCAATTTATCTCCATCCTTAAGAAAGATATACTTAAGGTGTTTCGAAGCGGTTTGAGCTCTAAATCAAGAGGTGGTTGCTCAATGCTAGACTTTAACGGGCCACCTTTCTCCTTATGAGCTTGAAGTGGTTGATGTTAGAACACCTCATCTTCCCGAGGCTCAACCCCAAAGGTATCGGATCAAATCATCCATCGGAATCCTCCGGTCAACACTTGCTTCCTTTTCTTGTGATCGATCATTTTTCTTAACTCTTCATCTTTAAGCTCTTCCGCCACTCTTCCCAATCATCTACTTCCCAATGAGTAGCTTCTCTCCAAAACTCTACCTCGTCCCAACTACCCATCGAGCTTCTTCTTCACCAGGATGAAGTCTTCCTCGACTCGGCTCTTTGAAATCATCGCTTGTTGCTTGGGCATCTCCATGCTTCTAACTCAATAACAGCTCAAGATGAGCGAGTGACGATGACTCGCCAATGCCTACGGCTGGAAATGAATTAGAAGATGGTCCGCAATCACCGGATCCTCAATGTCCATGACTTCAAAAACACCTATCTCTCAGAAGCTCCATTGCATCTTCATAATAGGCATCTCCTCCGTCCTCATATATGGCTTCGACAAACGATATTTCATCAATTACGGCTCTTTCAGATGTGTCCTCGTGTGAAGGTGACAGATGTGTCACCGACTCTAAGAGTAATCATCCCTTTGCGTAAGTCGATGAGAGCGTTAGAAGTGTCTAAAAAGGTTCGGCCTAGAATTAGAGGCATCTCCTTATCGTGTGGATAGTCTAGAATAACCCAATCGGTAGGGAAGACTAAATGTTCAATTTGAAGGAGAACATTAGCTACACAACCGGCCGCAGATTTGACTAGATTTGTCTACCATCCGAAGAGAAATGGGGCGCTCTCGCATCCTTTATCTAACCCGAGCTTCTTGCATACATTTAATGGCATCACATTGATGGAGGCCCCGAGTCGCATAAGACATTTTCGAATAAATGGCCTTCGATCTCACAGAGATTGAAGGTCCGCCAGGTCACCTCGCTAATGAAAGAATTTTCTCAGAAACCATCGCGCAATCTTCTCAAAACACTTCTTCACCATCCCTGAAGCTTTCTCTTGCTCCTACTGCACTTTAAGATACTTAGTACATTTAGGCATTTCAGATAATACCTCACTAAGGGCATACTCACTTTAGTGTCCCTAAGTATCCTCCTCACCCCATCATAACGCTTGTCATTAGTGAGGGCTTTCTTTCCTTTTGGGGGATAAGGAAGGGCTTTATCATTCTTCGTGGCCTGATTCTTTATCGCCTCATCCTCCTTATCCTTCCATCTCACAAACTTTTCTTCCTTTTTCTTAGTCGTGGTACAAATTCTCCTCGACTTTCCTTTCTTTCCTCGTCATCGAATTATTTTCATCCTCCAAGAATTGTCACTAAGCTCCTCCTCATCATTGCTTTCTTCGGCATGTGATTTTCGATTTCCCTCCCGAACTCATGGCGCCGGGAGGGGCTACTCGCTTCCGACATCTTGCCGGGTCCAAATTTTCTTACCACTTCTCGAGTTACTTCGCTCAACTCCTCTTCTTGTCCATACTCCCACCGAGGTGTAATGGCAAAGGCAAACATTCACATCGACTTTCGGATTTCTCTCGGTATAACTCGGGAGTTTACCGTGAGGTCTCGCTTGCTTGCCGGTCTCGCCATTTGACCAACTTGTCTCTCAATTGCTTTAACACTAGTAGACGAGTCTTCACCATGTCTACCAAATTTTCATCGAATTTGTGTTGAGGGACACATGAGGTGGTATGATTGTTGTTCTGAGTTTGATTCCAGCCACCTTGGGGCCTTTGGGAGTTCTGAACTGGCCTTTGATAGTTCGAGTTGAAAGAATTTGAATTTGAAGGGCCAGGTGGTAGCTTGGCTTGATTGAAGTTTTGTCTTTGAAATCCTGAATAGTTCTGGTTCTGGTTGAAGTTTCGGAAGGGTTGGTTTTGATTATCCATTAGGTTTACCTCCTCCGTCATCTCAGTCCCTGCCTGAGTTTCAAGATAATTTGAATCAGAAGGCTGCATCTGAAGATTGGCCAACTGCTTGCTTATCAATTCCATCTGAGCAACCAACAGTTGTGTATCAGGATTGCTTGCAGTACCTTGTTTCTTAACAATATTGGTCTTCTTGGGAGTCGACCACATATTGTTCTTGGCTATTGTCTCAGCCACTCTATAGGCAGTCTCATCACCTCCCCCTAAGAAGGATCCATGAGCTGTGGAGTCAAGATAATCTCTATTAGGTTGAGAGACTCCTCTGTAAAATAGTTCCAGCAACTCATGTCTGTCATATCCGTGATTGGGGCACTTCCTCATCAACAGATTTAATCTCTCCCAAGCCTTGCCTACGCCTCATCCTCCATCTCGCTCAAACGTAGCTATTTCCCGTTTCATCTCCATAATCTTGCCTGGTGAAACCCACTTGAGAGCGAAGGCTCTTTTGACATCATTCCATGTATGGAGGGAATGATGTGCTAACGACTTAAACCATCGACTTGCTTCACCTTTCAAAGCAAAAGGAAATAGCTTTAACTTTACGATCTCAGAATCAACACCAGGATAATGGCCTGCTTCACAGATTTGTACGAATGTGGACAAGAAGTCGTGTGGATCTTCTTGAGCAGTACCATGGAAAGAGCTATTCTGAACTAGAGCAACTACTCCGTTCTTTAGATCAAAGTTCGCTCCTCCCATGTCGGGAGGACGAATAGGTCTATGCCCCTCGAGAAAATCTTGATTAAGATATGGAGTGTAGGGGTCCTGGTTCAGTTGATTAAGCTGGTTTTGTCTAAATTGTTGAAGTTGTTGAGTTATGCCAGCTTGCTGATTCTGTTGTTGCTGCAGAGCTTGCATCTGTTGAAGGAGTAAATTTAACTGAGTTTGGGGGTCAGGATTTGGAATTGGTGGATCTTGATCCGCCATTTTGTCCAAATCGTGAGAAGCCTTCTTCTAAGGATAGATCGTTCGTGCTCGTGGATCAAAGATCGAAGTCCTTCTTACTTCTCGCTTGCATAAACCGTAAGAAAGGAAAGGAAGAAATCAACCCTTTGGGGTTGATTAGAATAGGTTTAGAAAAGATTAGATGGTTTAGAGGAAGAAGAGAGAAGAGAGAAAAGAAGTGATGATTGAACAGACTGAACTGGCGTCCAGTGTTAGTGGACGTTCGTTCGTAATCGAACGCTGCGTCGATTGAATGAACGCTCGTTCGAGAACAGAATTGAGGTGGACGGGCGCCAAGTTGTTGAACGCTGCTCGTTGATACGAAAACCTAAAAACTAAGGTTACGAAAATTAAAACGAGATAAAAAAATAAAAGCAAAAAAGACTTATGGAAATAAAATCAAACAAATCTATAATTACGGAAACAGATCTAAGCTATATAAAAAAATAAGGAAAATAATTGAAAGAAAATCAAATAAAACAGTAATAAATGTAATCCTAAAATTAACGAAACTGGAAAAGAAACCTACCTACGAAAAGTTTAAAAACAAGAAAAACACTAAGACGGAAAAAAAAAACGTGTTGAAATCTTCTAGGGCCAAAAAGGAAGGGAAAACAGTGGATTTTGACCTCGAAAACGATCGAACGGCCTCACGGCGTTCACCACGTCGTCGGCGCCGGAACGAAGCTTTCGAATTGGGGTCCCGCGTTCCAAACGGACACTCGAGCCGAAAGTTATGGCCAAAATACTCTGCGTGCTAAAACGATCCTTTGACTCGTAAAATTGTCCTATGAAGAATCCGACAACCGTTACCGACTCCCCGGCAACGGCGCCAAAAACTTGTTCGGTAAAAACTAGTTTTAAATTTATAAACCGAAACACCCCAAGTATAAGGATCGTAGTATAGGGTGTTTACGGATCGTCCTAAGGGAGTGGAATGTTTATCGGATCAAGGAACAATTATTCTAACGATTATGTCACAATTATCTATCTAAACTACCAAACTAAGGCTGAAACTAACTAAAACCTAAACCTAAGAATTAAAATTAAAACAAGAAATAAAAACAAACAGAAAATAAGAAAACAAAAAGTTGCACGAGCGCTCACTAAAGCGAACGGCGTGAAAACTAAACCTAACGGACGGGCGTCTGCTATTGCGACTGAGCGTCCAACTACGATCGTAACAAAAATTGCGTAAAAGTTGCAGAAATTAGGGTTTATAAAACTAGAGCTTAACTAAACTTAATCTAAAGATTAAACTAATGATTCGATTAATAAACAATAAAGGAAAACACAAATGAGGCAACGAATCCACCCATCAACCAACAACCCCAACTAGATGGTGATCTAAGATGTAGTTTTTAGTAGTGATTTATTCACAAATCCAATTAAATATCTTCAATCAAATTCTAGGGTTTCGCTTATCTTTTCAAATAAACTAAACATGCAATCAACACGAAATCACGAGATTGTTTCCAAACTCTTACTCAACTAATCATGCATAATCTCTTAAAACACGAATAATTGCATCACTTGAACGAAATAAAACTTAAACCAATATATTTTCATACATAGATCCAAGCATGTAGATATAGATAAATCGTTTCATCAAATCGTAATTCCAACGAAACATGATCGATACAAAACAAAGATCCAAAGTGATGAAAACTATAAATTAAACTCACTAACATAAAGCATCGAACTCTCTAGTTGGTTGTGTTGATGATGGGCTTCCTCCGTCGACTCACTCGCAGCAGATATTTAGCCAACAATCATGTTGGATATGATTGTTGGTTGGGAGATTTGCATCTCTGTGAAATTAGGTTCTTTGGCCGCAGCTTTTTGGTGAATTTGCGATCTCAATTATGTGGTATATGAATTAGGGTTGGGGCTGCCGCTTTATTTATAGAGTTTCAAGTCGGTTAGGTTAAGTCGGCAACGGACGCTGCTCGTCTCGTGGACGCCCGTCCGTAATGCTCGGACGCCGTCCCATCCTCCGTCCGAACTCTCTCGAATGTAAAACACACCCGACGCTGTCTCACTTTATCAAACGCCTGCCTGGAATGGACGCCGCACGAACGCCGCCCAAGATGCCGAGGTCGGATTTCATCATCTTTATCCAATTTCTTCAAGCCAATTCCAACTCTATCTCTTATAATTCGACTTGAGCTTTATTTATCCTCTTTATATGCACGAAAATTAACTCCTACATGATAAATAAACAATGCAAAAATGTAATAAAATCCAAATAATAATAATTCCATTAAATCAACACTTAAAATCATCAATTTTGCATACAACCCTCTTAAAATCATCTTTATTAAATAATTACACTTAAACCCTTAATTCTCATGTAAATTATGCAAATGTGGGGAAAATAATAATGAAATAAACCCTTAATAATCATATAAATATGGCCTTAACAACATCGCCGAAATTTGTGTTTTCCTTTATAACGAGTAGAAATTTGTGTTTTTCTTTGGTAACGAGTTCGAATTCATGTTTTCTTCATATTAACGAGTTCAAATTCGTGTTTTTCTCTGTAACGAGTTGTCCTTGAAGAAAAAAGGTTTTTTCTCTCGATAACGAGTGGACATCGCCGAAATTTGTGTTTTCCTTTATAACGAGTAGAAATTTGTGTTTTATCTTTGGTAACAAGTTCAATTCATGTTTTCTTCATATTAACGAGTTCAAATTCATGTTTTTCTCAGTAGCGAGTTGTCCTTGAAAAAAAGGTTTTTTCTCTCGATAACGAGTGGACATCGCTGAAATTTGTGTTTTCTCTTTATAACGAGTAGAAATTTGTGTTTTATCTTTGGTAACGAGTTCAATTCATGTTTTCTTCATATTAACGAGTTCAAATTCGTGTTTTTCTCTGGTAACGAGTTCTCTTTGAAGAAAAAAAGGTTTTTTCTCTGATAACGAGTTGACATCGCCGGAAATTTGTGTTTTCCCTTTATAACGAGTAGAAATTTGTGTTCTATCTTTGGTAACGAGTTCAAATTCATGTTTTCTTCATATTAACGCGTTCAAATTCGTGTTTTTCTCTGGTAACGAGTTGTCTTTGAAGAAAAATAGGTTTTTTCTCTGATAACGAGTGGACATCGCCGAATATTAGTGATTTCCCTTTATAACGAGTAGAAATTTGGGTTTTATCTTTGGTAATGAGTTCGAATTCATGTTTTCTTCATATTAACGAGTTCAAATTGTGTTTTTCTCTGAAACGAGTTGTCCTTGAAGAAAAAAGGTTTTTTCTCGTATAACGAGTGCACATCGCCGGAATTTGTGTTTTCCTTTATAACGAGTAGAAATTTGTGTTTTTCTTTGGAAACGAGTTCAATTCATGTTTTCTTCATATTAACGAGTTCAAATTGTGTTTTTCTCTGGTAACTAGTTGTCCTTGAAGAAAAAAGGTTTTTCTCCGATAACGAGTGGACGCCGCCGAAATTTGTGTTTTCCTTTATAACGAGTAGAAATTTGTGTTTTATCTTGGTAACGAGTTCAATTCATGTTTTCTTCATATTAACGAGTTCAGATTCGTGTTTTTCTCCGAAACGAGTTGTCCTTGAAGAAAAAAAGGTTTATTCTCTGATAACGAGTTGACATCGCCGGAAATTTGTGTTTTCCCTTTATAACGAGTAGAAATTTGTGTTTTATCCTTGGTAACGAGTTCGAATTCATGTTTTCTTCATATTAACGAGTTCAGATTCGTATTTTTTCTCTGGTAACGAGTTGTCCTTGAAGAAAAAAAGGTTTTTTCTCTGATAACGAGTTGACATCGCCGGAAATTTGTGTTTTCCCTTTATAATGAGTAGAAATTTGTGTTTTATCTTTGGTAACGAGTTCGAATTCATGTTTTCTATATATTAACGAGTTCACATTCGTGTTTTTCTCTGGTAACGAGTTGTCCTTGAAGAAAAAAAGGTTTTTTCTCTGATAACGAGTGCACATCGCCGGAAATTTGTGTTTTCCCTTTATAACGAGTAGAAATTTGTGTTTTATCTTTGGTAACGAGTTCGAATTCATGTTTTATTCATATTAACGAGTTCAAATTCGTGTTTTTCTCTGGTAACGAGTTGTCCTTGAAGAAAAAAATGTTTTTTCTCGGATAACGAGTGGACATCGCCGAAATTTGTGTTTTCCTTTATAACGAGTAGAAATTTGTGTTTTTCTTTGGTAACGAGTTCGAATTCATGTTTTCTTCATATTAACGAGTTCAAATTCGTGTTTTTCTCTCTGGTAACGAGTTGTCCTTGAAGAAAAATGGTTTTTTCTCTCGATAACGAGTGGACATCGCCGAAATTTGTGTTTTCCTTTATAACGAGTAGAAATTTGTGTTTTATCTTGGTAACGAGTTCGAATTCATGTTTTCTTCATATTAACGAGTTCAGATTCGTATTTTTCTCTCTGTAACGAAGTTGTCCTTGAAGAAAAAAGGGTTTTTCTCTCGATAACGAGTTGACATCTGCTCGTAAAAACTAGTTTTAAATTTATAAACCGAAACACCCCAAGTATAAGGATCGTAGTATAGGGTGTTTACGGATCGTCCTAAGGAGTGGAATGTTTATCGGATCAAGGAACAATTATTCTAACGATTATGTCACAATTATCTATCTAAACTACCAAACTAAGGCTGAAACTAACTAAAACCTAAACCTAAGAATTAAAATTAAAACAAGAAATAAAAACAAACAGTAAAATAAGAAAACAAAAGCCGCATTTAGCGCTCACTAAAGCGAACGAGCCGCCTAAAACTAAACCTAACGGACGGGCGCCTCGCTATTGCGACGAGCGCCCAACTACGATCGTAACAAAAATTGCGTAAAAGTTGCAGAAATTAGGGTTTATAAAACTAGAGCTTAACTAAACTTAATCTAAAGATTAAACTAATGATTCGATTAATAAACAATAAAGGAAAACACAAATGAGGCAACGAATCCACCCATCAACCAACAACCCCAACTAGATGGTGATCTAAGATGTAGTTTTTAGTAGTGATTTATTCACAAATCCAATTAAATATCTTCAATCAAATTCTAGGGTTTCGCTTATCTTTTCAAATAAACTAAACATGCAATCAACACGAAATCACGAGATTGTTTCCAAACTCTTACTCAACTAATCATGCATAATCTCTTAAAACACGAATAATTGCATCACTTGAACGAAATAAAACTTAAACCAATATATTTTCATACATAGATCCAAGCATGTAGATATAGATAAATCGCTTTCATCAAATCGTTAATTCCAACGAAACATGATCGATACAAAACAAAGATCCAAAGTGATGAAAACTATAAATTAAACTCACTAACATAAAGCATCGAACTCCTCTAGTTGGTTGTGTTGATGATGGGCTTCCTCCGTCGACTCACCGCAGCAGAGTTTTAGCCAACAATCATGTTGGATATGATTGTTGGTTGGGAGATTTGCATCTCTCGTGAAATTAGGGTTCTTTGGCCGCAGCTTTTTGGTGAATTTGCGATCTCAATTATGTGGTATATGAATTAGGGTTGGGGCTGCCGCTTTATTTATAGAGTTTCAAGTCGGTTAGGTTAAGTCGGCAACGGACGCTGCTCGTCTCGTGGACGCCCGCCCGTAATGCTCGACGCTCGCCCATCCTCCGTCCGAACTCTCGAATGTAAAACACAATTCGACGCTGCTCACTTTATCAAACGCCTGCCTGGAATGGACGCCGCATTTAACGCCGCCCAAGATGCCGAGGTCGGATTTCATCATCTTTATCCAATTTCTTCAAGCCAATTCCAACTCTATCTCTTATAATTCGACTTGAGCTTTATTTATCCTCTTTATATGCACGAAAATTAACTCCTACATGATAAATAAACAATGCAAAAATGTAATAAAATCCAAATAATAATAATTCCATTAAATCAACACTTAAAATCATCAATTTTGCATACAACCCTCTTAAAATCATCTTTATTAAATAATTACACTTAAACCCTTAATTCTCATGTAAATTATGCAAATGTGGGGAAAATAATAATGAAATAAACCCTTAATAATCATATAAATATGGCCTTAACAACATCGCCGAAATTTGTGTTTTCCTTTATAACGAGTAGAAATTTGTGTTTTTCTTTGGTAACGAGTTCGAATTCATGTTTTCTTCATATTAACGAGTTCAAATTGTGTTTTTCTCTGGTAACGAGTTGTCCTTGAAGAAAAAAGGTTTTTTCTCTCGATAACGAGTGGACATCGCCGAAATTTGTGTTTTCCTTTATAACGAGTAGAAATTTGTGTTTTATCTTTGGTAACAAGTTCAATTCATGTTTTCTTCATATTAACGAGTTCAAATTCATGTTTTTCTCAGTAGCGAGTTGTCCTTGAAAAAAAGGTTTTTTCTCTCGATAACGAGTGGACATCGCCGAAATTTGTGTTTTCTCTTTATAACGAGTAGAAATTTGTGTTTTATCTTTGCAACGAGTTCGAATTCATGTTTTCTTCATATTAACGAGTTCAAATTCGTGTTTTTCTCTCGTAACGAGTTCTCTTTGAAGAAAAAAAGTTTTTTCTCGATAACGAGTTGACATCGCCGAAATTTGTGTTTTCCTTTATAACGAGTAGAAATTTGTGTTCTATCTTTGGTAACGAGTTCAAATTCATGTTTTCTTCATATTAACGCGTTCAAATTCGTGTTTTTCTCTGGTAACGAGTTGTCTTTGAAGAAAATAGGTTTTTTCTCTGATAACGAGTGGACATCGCCGAATATTAGTGATTTCCCTTTATAACGAGTAGAAATTTGGGTTTTATCTTTGGTAACGAGTTCAATTCATGTTTTCTTCATATTAACGAGTTCAAATTCGTGTTTTTCTCCTGAAACGAGTTGTCCTTGAAGAAAAAAGGTTTTTCTCGATAACGAGTGCACATCGCCGGGAATTTGTGTTTTCCCTTTATAACGAGTAGAAATTTGTGTTTTTTCTTTGGAAACGAGTTCGAATTCATGTTTTCTTCATATTAACGAGTTCAAATTCGTGTTTTTCTCTGGTAACTAGTTGTCCTTGAAGAAAAAAAGGTTTTTTCTCTGATAACGAGTGGACGTCGCCGGAAATTTGTGTTTTCCCTTTATAACGAGTAGAAATTTGTGTTTTATCTTGGTAACGAGTTCGAATTCATGTTTTCTTCATATTAACGAGTTCAGATTCGTGTTTTTTCTCTGGAAACGAGTTGTCCTTGAAGAAAAAAAGGTTTATTCTCTGATAACGAGTTGACATCGCCGGAAATTTGTGTTTTCCCTTTATAACGAGTAGAAATTTGTGTTTTATCCTTGGTAACGAGTTCGAATTCATGTTTTCTTCATATTAACGAGTTCAAATTCGTATTTTTCTCTGTAACGAGTTGTCCTTGAAGAAAAAAGTTTTTTCTCTCGATAACGAGTTGACATCGCCGGAAATTTGTGTTTTCCCTTTATAATGAGTAGAAATTTGTGTTTTATCTTTGGTAACGAGTTCGAATTCATGTTTTCTATATATTAACGAGTTCACATTCGTGTTTTTCTCTGGTAACGAGTTGTCCTTGAAGAAAAAAAGGTTTTTTCTCTGATAACGAGTGCACATCGCCGGAAATTTGTGTTTTCCCTTTATAACGAGTAGAAATTTGTGTTTTATCTTTGGTAACGAGTTCGAATTCATGTTTTATTCATATTAACGAGTTCAAATTCGTGTTTTTCTCTGGTAACGAGTTGTCCTTGAAGAAAAAATGTTTTTTCTCAGATAACGAGTGGACATCGCCGGGAATTTGTGTTTTCCTTTTATAACGAGTAGAAATTTGTGTTTTTTCTTTGGTAACGAGTTCGAATTCATGTTTTCTTCATATTAACGAGTTCAAATTCGTGTTTTTCTCTGGTAACGAGTTGTCCTTGAAGAAAAAATGGTTTTTTCTCTGATAACGAGTGGACATCGCCGGAAATTTGTGTTTTCCCTTTATAACGAGTAGAAATTTGTGTTTTATCTTGGTAACGAGTTCGAATTCATGTTTTCTTCATATTAACGAGTTCAGATTCGTATTTTTCTCTGGTAACGAAGTTGTCCTTGAAGAAAAAAGGTTTTTTCTCGATAAACGAGTTGACATCTGCTCGTAAAAACTAGTTTTAAATTTATAAACCGAAACACCCCAAGTATAAGGATCGTAGTATAGGGTGTTTACGGATCGTCCTAAGGGAGTGGAATGTTTATCGGATCAAGGAACAATTATTCTAACGATTATGTCACAATTATCTATCTAAACTACCAAACTAAGGCTGAAACTAACTAAAACCTAAACCTAAGAATTAAAATTAAAACAAGAAATAAAAACAAACAGAAAATAAGAAAACAAAAAGCCAGATGAGCGTTCACTAAAGCGAACGAGCGTCTGAAAACTAAACCTAACGGACGGGCGTCTGCTATTGCGGACGAGCGTCCAACTACGATCAGAACAAAAAATTGCAGAAAAGTTGCAGAAATTAGGTTTATAAAACTAGAGCTTAACTAAACTTAATCTAAAGATTAAACTAATGATTCGATTAATAAACAATAAAGGAAAACACAGCGAGGCAACGAATCCACCCATCAACCAACAACCCCCAACTAGATGGTGATCTAAGATGTAGTTTTTAGTAGTGATTTATTCACAAATCCAATTAAATATCTTCAATCAAATTCTAGGGTTTCGTTTATCTTTTCAAATAAACTAAACATGCAATCAACACGAAATCACGAGATTGTTTCCAAACTCTTACTCAACTAATCATGCATAATCTCTTAAAACACGAATAATTGCATCACTTGAACGAAATAAAACTTAAACCAATATATTTTCATACATAGATCCAAGCATGTAGATATAGATAAATCGCTTCATCAAATCGTTAATTCCAACGAAACATGATCGATACAAAACAAAGATCCAAAGTGATGAAAAACTATAAATTAAACTCACTAACATAAAGCATCGAACTCCTCTAGTTGGTTGTGTTGATGATGGGCTTCCTCCGTCGACTCACCGCATAGGTATTTAGCCAACAATCATGTTGGATATGATTGTTGGTTGGGAGATTTGCATCTCTGTGAAATTAGGTTCTTTGGCCGCAGCTTTTTGGTGAATTTGCGATCTCAATTATGTGGTATATGAATTAGGGTTGGGGCTGCCGCTTTATTTATAGAGTTTCAAGTCGGTTAGGGTTAAGTCGGCAACGGACGCTGCTCGTCTCGTGGGACGCCCGTCCGTAATGCCTGGACGCCGCCCATCCTCCGTCCGAACTCTCTCAATGTAAAACACAATTCCGACGCTGCTCACTTTATCAAACGCCTGCCTGGAATGGACGCCGCATTTAACGCCGCCCAAGATGCCGAGGGTCGGATTTCATCATCTTTATCCAATTTCTTCAAGCCAATTCCAACTCTATCTCTTATAATTCGACTTGAGCTTTATTTATCCTCTTTATATGCACGAAAATTAACTCCTACATGATAAATAAACAATGCAAAAATGTAATAAAATCCAAATAATAATAATTCCATTAAATCAACACTTAAAATCATCAATTTTGCATACAACCCTCTTAAAATCATCTTTATTAAATAATTACACTTAAACCCTTAATTCTCATGTAAATTATGCAAATGTGGGGAAAATAATAATGAAATAAACCCTTAATAATCATATAAATATGGCCTTAACAACATCGCCGGAAATTTGTGTTTTCCCTTTATAACGAGTAGAAATTTGTGTTTTTTCTTTGGTAACGAGTTCGAATTCATGTTTTCTTCATATTAACAAGTTCAAATTGTGTTTTTCTCTGGTAACGAGTTGTCCTTGAAGAAAAAAGGTTTTTCTCTCGATAACGAGTGGACATCGCGAAATTTGTGTTTTCCTTTTATAACGAGTAGAAATTTGTGTTTTATCTTTGGTAACAAGTTCGAATTCATGTTTTCTTCATATTAACGAGTTCAAATTCATGTTTTTCTCAGTAGCGAGTTGTCCTTGAAAAAAAAAAGGTTTTTCTCTCTCGATAACGAGTGGACATCGCCGAAATTTGTGTTTTCTCTTTATAACGAGTAGAAATTTGTGTTTTATCTTTGGTAACGAGTTCGAATTCATGTTTTCTTCATATTAACGAGTTCAAATTGTGTTTTTCTCTGGTAACGAGTTCTCTTTGAAGAAAAAAGGTTTTTCTCTCGATAACGAGTTGACATCGCCGAAATTTGTGTTTTCCTTTATAACGAGTAGAAATTTGTGTTCTATCTTTGGTAACGAGTTCAAATTCATGTTTTCTTCATATTAACGCTGCTCAAATTCGTGTTTTTCTCTGTAACGAGTTGTCTTTGAAGAAAAATAGGTTTTTCTCTCGATAACGAGTGGACATCGCCGAATATTAGTGATTTCCTTTATAACGAGTAGAAATTTGGGTTTTATCTTTGGTAACGAGTTCGAATTCATGTTTTCTTCATATTAACGAGTTCAAATTCGTGTTTTTCTCTGAAACGAGTTGTCCTTGAAGAAAAAAGGTTTTTCTCGTATAACGAGTGCACATCGCTGAAATTTGTGTTTTCCTTTATAACGAGTAGAAATTTGTGTTTTTCTTTGGAAACGAGTTCGAATTCATGTTTTCTTCATATTAACGAGTTCAAATTCGTGTTTTTCTCTGGTAACTAGTTGTCCTTGAAGAAAAAAGGTTTTTCTCTCGATAACGAGTGGACGCCGCCGAAATTTGTGTTTTCCTTTATAACGAGTAGAAATTTGTGTTTTATCTTGGTAACGAGTTCAATTCATGTTTTCTTCATATTAACGAAGTTCAGATTCGTGTTTTTCTCCGGAAACGAGTTGTCCTTGAAGAAAAAAGGTTTATTCTCTCGATAACGAGTTGACATCGCCGAAATTTGTGTTTTCCTTTTATAACGAGTAGAAATTTGTGTTTTATCCTTGGTAACGAGTTCAATTCATGTTTTCTTCATATTAACGAGTTCAGATTCGTATTTTTTCTCTGGTAACGAGTTGTCCTTGAAGAAAAAAAGGTTTTTTCTCTGATAACGAGTTGACATCGCCGGAAATTTGTGTTTTCCTTTATAATGAGTAGAAATTTGTGTTTTATCTTTGGTAACGAGTTCAATTCATGTTTTCTATATATTAACGAGTTCACATTCGTGTTTTTCTCTCGTAACGAAGTTGTCCTTGAAGAAAAAAGGTTTTTCTCTGATAACGAGTGCACATCGCCGAAATTTGTGTTTTCCTTTATAACGAGTAGAAATTTGTGTTTTATCTTTGGTAACGAGTTCGAATTCATGTTTTATTCATATTAACGAGTTCAAATTGTTTTTTCTCTGGTAACGAGTTGTCCTTGAAGAAAAAAAGGTTTTTTCTCTGATAACGAGTGGACATCGCTGGAAATTTGTGTTTTCCCTTTATAACGAGTAGAAATTTGTGTTTTTTCTTTGGTAACGAGTTCGAATTCATGTTTTCTTCATATTAACGAGTTCAAATTCGTGTTTTTCTCTGGTAACGAGTTGTCCTTGAAGAAAAAATGGTTTTTTCTCTGATAACGAGTGGACATCGCCGGAAATTTGTGTTTTCCCTTTATAACGAGTAGAAATTTGTGTTTTATCTTGGTAACGAGTTCGAATTCATGTTTTCTTCATATTAACGAGTTCAGATTCGTATTTTTTCTCTGGTAACGAGTTGTCCTTGAAGAAAAAAAGGTTTTTTCTCTGATAACGAGTTGACATCTGTTCGGTAAAAACTAGTTTTAAATTTATAAACCGAAACACCCCAAGTATAAGGATCGTAGTATAGGGTGTTTACGGATCGTCCTAAGGGAGTGGAATGTTTATCGGATCAAGGAACAATTATTCTAACGATTATGTCACAATTATCTATCTAAACTACCAAACTAAGGCTGAAACTAACTAAAACCTAAACCTAAGAATTAAAATTAAAACAAGAAATAAAAACAAACAAAAATAAGAAAACAAAAGCCAGATTTAGCGCTCACTAAAGCGAACGAGCGTCTGAAAACTAAACCTAACGGACGGGCGCTCGCTCACTATTGCGACGAGCGTCCCAACTACGATCGTAACAAAAAATTGCGTAAAAGTTGCAGGAAATTAGGGTTTATAAAACTAGAGCTTAACTAAACTTAATCTAAAGATTAAACTAATGATTCGATTAATAAACAATAAAGGAAAACACAAATGAGGCAACGAATCCACCCATCAACCAACAACCCCAACTAGATGGTGATCTAAGATGTAGTTTTTAGTAGTGATTTATTCACAAATCCAATTAAATATCTTCAATCAAATTCTAGGGTTTCGCTTTATCTTTTCAAATAAACTAAACATGCAATCAACACGAAATCACGAGATTGTTTCCAAACTCTTACTCAACTAATCATGCATAATCTCTTAAAACACGAATAATTGCATCACTTGAACGAAATAAAACTTAAACCAATATATTTTCATACATAGATCCAAGCATGTAGATATAGATAAATCGTTTCATCAAATCGTTAATTCCAACGAAACATGATCGATACAAAACAAAGATCCAAAGTGATGAAAACTATAAATTAAACTCACTAACATAAAGCATCGAACTCTCTAGTTGGTTGTGTTGATGATGGGCTTCCTCCGTCGACTCACCGCAGGTATTTAGCCAACAATCATGTTGGATATGATTGTTGGTTGGGAGATTTGCATCTCTCGTGAAATTAGGTTCTTTGGCCGCAGCTTTTGGTGAATTTATGATCTCAATTATGTGGTATATGAATTAGGGTTGGGGCTGCGCTTTATTTATAGAGTTTCAAGTCGGTTAGGGTTAAGTCGGCAACGGACGCTGTCTCGTCTCGTGGACGCCCGTCCGTAATGCTGGACGCCGCCCATCCTCCGTCCGAACTCTCTCGAATGTAAAACACACCGACGCTGCTCACTTTATCAAACGCCTGCCTGGAATGGACGCCGCACGCTTCGCCCAAGATGCCGAGGTCGGATTTCATCATCTTTATCCAATTTCTTCAAGCCAATTCCAACTCTATCTCTTATAATTCGACTTGAGCTTTATTTATCCTCTTTATATGCACGAAAATTAACTCCTACATGATAAATAAACAATGCAAAAATGTAATAAAATCCAAATAATAATAATTCCATTAAATCAACACTTAAAATCATCAATTTTGCATACAACCCTCTTAAAATCATCTTTATTAAATAATTACACTTAAACCCTTAATTCTCATGTAAATTATGCAAATGTGGGGAAAATAATAATGAAATAAACCCTTAATAATCATATAAATATGGCCTTAACAACATCGCCGGAAATTTGTGTTTTCCCTTTATAACGAGTAGAAATTTGTGTTTTTTCTTTGGTAACGAGTTCGAATTCATGTTTTCTTCATATTAACGAGTTCAAATTCGTGTTTTTCTCTGGTAACGAGTTGTCCTTGAAGAAAAAAGGTTTTTTTCTTTGATAACGAGTGGACATCGCCGGAAATTTGTGTTTTCCCTTTATAACGAGTAGAAATTTGTGTTTTATCTTTGGTAACAAGTTCGAATTCATGTTTTCTTCATATTAACGAGTTCAAATTCATGTTTTTCTCAGGTAGCGAGTTGTCCTTGAAAAAAAAAGGTTTTTTCTCTGATAACGAGTGGACATCGCCGGAAATTTGTGTTTTCTCTTTATAACGAGTAGAAATTTGTGTTTTATCTTTGGTAACGAGTTCGAATTCATGTTTTCTTCATATTAACGAGTTCAAATTCGTGTTTTTCTCTGGTAACGAGTTCTCTTTGAAGAAAAAAAGGTTTTTTCTCTGATAACGAGTTGACATCGCCGGAAATTTGTGTTTTCCCTTTATAACGAGTAGAAATTTGTGTTCTATCTTTGGTAACGAGTTCAAATTCATGTTTTCTTCATATTAACGCGTTCAAATTCGTGTTTTTCTCTGGTAACGAGTTGTCTTTGAAGAAAAATAGGTTTTTTCTCTGATAACGAGTGGACATCGCCGAATATTAGTGATTTCCCTTTATAACGAGTAGAAATTTGGGTTTTATCTTTGGTAACGAGTTCGAATTCATGTTTTCTTCATATTAACGAGTTCAAATTCGTGTTTTTCTCTGGAAACGAGTTGTCCTTGAAGAAAAAAAGGTTTTTTCTCAGATAACGAGTGCACATCGCCGGGAATTTGTGTTTTCCCTTTATAACGAGTAGAAATTTGTGTTTTTTCTTTGGAAACGAGTTCGAATTCATGTTTTCTTCATATTAACGAGTTCAAATTCGTGTTTTTCTCTGGTAACTAGTTGTCCTTGAAGAAAAAAAGGTTTTTTCTCTGATAACGAGTGGACGTCGCCGGAAATTTGTGTTTTCCCTTTATAACGAGTAGAAATTTGTGTTTTATCTTGGTAACGAGTTCGAATTCATGTTTTCTTCATATTAACGAGTTCAGATTCGTGTTTTTTCTCTGGAAACGAGTTGTCCTTGAAGAAAAAAAGGTTTATTCTCTGATAACGAGTTGACATCGCCGGAAATTTGTGTTTTCCCTTTATAACGAGTAGAAATTTGTGTTTTATCCTTGGTAACGAGTTCGAATTCATGTTTTCTTCATATTAACGAGTTCAGATTCGTATTTTTTCTCTGGTAACGAGTTGTCCTTGAAGAAAAAAAGGTTTTTTCTCTGATAACGAGTTGACATCGCCGGAAATTTGTGTTTTCCCTTTATAATGAGTAGAAATTTGTGTTTTATCTTTGGTAACGAGTTCGAATTCATGTTTTCTATATATTAACGAGTTCACATTCGTGTTTTTCTCTGGTAACGAGTTGTCCTTGAAGAAAAAAGTTTTTCTCTCGATAACGAGTGCACATCGCCGAAATTTGTGTTTTCCCTTATAACGAGTAGAAATTTGTGTTTTATCTTTGCAACGAGTTCGAATTCATGTTTTATTCATATTAACGAGTTCAAATTCGTGTTTTTCTCTGGTAACGAAGTTGTCCTTGAAGAAAAAATGTTTTTCTCGATAACGAGTTGACATCGCCGGGAATTTGTGTTTTCCCTTTATAACGAGTAGAAATTTGTGTTTTTTCTTTGGTAACGAGTTCGAATTCATGTTTTCTTCATATTAACGAGTTCAAATTCGTGTTTTTCTCTGGTAACGAGTTGTCCTTGAAGAAAAAATGGTTTTTCTCTCTGATAACGAGTGGACATCGCCGGAAATTTGTGTTTTCCCTTTATAACGAGTAGAAATTTGTGTTTTATCTTGGTAACGAGTTCGAATTCATGTTTTCTTCATATTAACGAGTTCAGATTCGTATTTTTTCTCTGGTAACGAGTTGTCCTGTCCTTGAAGAAAAAAGGTTTTTTCTCTGATAACGAGTTGACATCTGTTCGGTAAAACTAGTTTTAAATTTATAAACCGAAACACCCCAAGTATAAGGATCGTAGTATAGGGTGTTTACGGATCGTCCTAAGGGAGTGGAATGTTTATCGGATCAAGGAACAATTATTCTAACGATTATGTCACAATTATCTATCTAAACTACCAAACTAAGGCTGAAACTAACTAAAACCTAAACCTAAGAATTAAAATTAAAACAAGAAATAAAAACAAACAGAAAATAAGAAAACAAAAGCCAGATTTAGCGCTCACTAAAGCGAACGAGCGTCCTGAAAACTAAACCTAACGGACGGGCGTCTGCTATTGCGACGAGCGTCCAACTACGATCAGAACAAAAAATTGCAGAAAAGTTGCAGGAAATTAGGGTTTATAAAACTAGAGCTTAACTAAACTTAATCTAAAGATTAAACTAATGATTCGATTAATAAACAATAAAGGAAAACACAGCGGAGGCAACAATCCACCCATCAACCAACAACCCCCAACTAGATGGTGATCTAAGATGTAGTTTTTAGTAGTGATTTATTCACAAATCCAATTAAATATCTTCAATCAAATTCTAGGTTTCGCTTTATCTTTTCAAATAAACTAAACATGCAATCAACACGAAATCACGAGATTGTTTCCAAACTCTTACTCAACTAATCATGCATAATCTCTTAAAACACGAATAATTGCATCACTTGAACGAAATAAAACTTAAACCAATATATTTTCATACATAGATCCAAGCATGTAGATATAGATAAATCGTTTCATCAAATCGTTAATTCCAACGAAACATGATCGATACAAAACAAAGATCCAAAGTGATGAAAAACTATATAAATTAAACTCACTAACATAAAGCATCGAACTCCTCTAGTTGGTTGTGTTGATGATGGGCTTCCTCCGTCGACTCACTGCAAGGTATTTAGCCAACAATCATGTTGGATATGATTGTTGGTTGGGAGATTTGCATCTCTGTGAAATTAGGGTTCTTTGGCCGCAGCTTTTTGGTGAATTTGCGATCTCAATTATGTGGTATATGAATTAGGGTTGGGGCTGCCGCTTTATTTATAGAGTTTCAAGTCGGTTAGGGTTAAGTCGGCAACGGACGCTCGTCTGGTCTCGTGGACGCCCGTCCAGAATGCCTGGACGCTCGTCCATCCTCCGTCCGAACTCTCTGAATGTAAAACACAATTCCGACGCTGCTCACTTTATCAAACGCCCGTCTGGAATGGACGCTGCACGAACGCTCGTCCAAGATGCTGAGGGTCGGATTTCATCATCTTTATCCAATTTCTTCAAGCCAATTCCAACTCTATCTCTTATAATTCGACTTGAGCTTTATTTATCCTCTTTATATGCACGAAAATTAACTCCTACATGATAAATAAACAATGCAAAAATGTAATAAAATCCAAATAATAATAATTCCATTAAATCAACACTTAAAATCATCAATTTTGCATACAACCCTCTTAAAATCATCTTTATTAAATAATTACACTTAAACCCTTAATTCTCATGTAAATTATGCAAATGTGGGGAAAATAATAATGAAATAAACCCTTAATAATCATATAAATATGGCCTTAACAACATCGCCGGAAATTTGTGTTTTCCCTTTATAACGAGTAGAAATTTGTGTTTTTTCTTTGGTAACGAGTTCGAATTCATGTTTTCTTCATATTAACGAGTTCAAATTCGTGTTTTTCTCTGGTAACGAGTTGTCCTTGAAGAAAAAAAGGTTTTTTCTCTGATAACGAGTGGACATCGCCGGAAATTTGTGTTTTCCCTTTATAACGAGTAGAAATTTGTGTTTTATCTTTGGTAACAAGTTCGAATTCATGTTTTCTTCATATTAACGAGTTCAAATTCATGTTTTTCTCAGGTAGCGAGTTGTCCTTGAAAAAAAAAGGTTTTTTCTCTGATAACGAGTGGACATCGCCGGAAATTTGTGTTTTCTCTTTATAACGAGTAGAAATTTGTGTTTTATCTTTGGTAACGAGTTCGAATTCATGTTTTCTTCATATTAACGAGTTCAAATTCGTGTTTTTCTCTGGTAACGAGTTCTCTTTGAAGAAAAAAAGGTTTTTTCTCTGATAACGAGTTGACATCGCCGGAAATTTGTGTTTTCCCTTTATAACGAGTAGAAATTTGTGTTCTATCTTTGGTAACGAGTTCAAATTCATGTTTTCTTCATATTAACGCGTTCAAATTCGTGTTTTTCTCTGGTAACGAGTTGTCTTTGAAGAAAAATAGGTTTTTTCTCTGATAACGAGTGGACATCGCCGAATATTAGTGATTTCCCTTTATAACGAGTAGAAATTTGGGTTTTATCTTTGGTAACGAGTTCGAATTCATGTTTTCTTCATATTAACGAGTTCAAATTCGTGTTTTTCTCTGGAAACGAGTTGTCCTTGAAGAAAAAAAGGTTTTTTCTCAGATAACGAGTGCACATCGCCGGGAATTTGTGTTTTCCCTTTATAACGAGTAGAAATTTGTGTTTTTTCTTTGGAAACGAGTTCGAATTCATGTTTTCTTCATATTAACGAGTTCAAATTCGTGTTTTTCTCTGGTAACTAGTTGTCCTTGAAGAAAAAAAGGTTTTTTCTCTGATAACGAGTGGACGTCGCCGGAAATTTGTGTTTTCCCTTTATAACGAGTAGAAATTTGTGTTTTATCTTGGTAACGAGTTCGAATTCATGTTTTCTTCATATTAACGAGTTCAGATTCGTGTTTTTCTCCGAAACGAGTTGTCCTTGAAGAAAAAAGGTTTATTCTCCGATAACGAGTTGACATCGCCGGAAATTTGTGTTTTCCTTTATAACGAGTAGAAATTTGTGTTTTATCCTTGGTAACGAGTTCAATTCATGTTTTCTTCATATTAACGAGTTCAGATTCGTATTTTTCTCTGTAACGAGTTGTCCTTGAAGAAAAAAGGTTTTTTCTCCGATAACGAGTTGACATCGCCGAAATTTGTGTTTTCCTTTATAATGAGTAGAAATTTGTGTTTTATCTTTGGTAACGAGTTCAATTCATGTTTTCTATATATTAACGAGTTCACATTCGTGTTTTTCTCTGGTAACGAGTTGTCCTTGAAGAAAAAAGGTTTTTCTCCGATAACGAGTGCACATCGCCGAAATTTGTGTTTTCCTTTATAACGAGTAGAAATTTGTGTTTTATCTTTGGTAACGAGTTCGAATTCATGTTTTATTCATATTAACGAGTTCAAATTCGTGTTTTTCTCTGGTAACGAGTTGTCCTTGAAGAAAAAATGTTTTTTCTCTGATAACGAGTGGACATCGCCGGAAAATTGTGTTTTCCTTTTATAACGAGTAGAAATTTGTGTTTTTTCTTTGGTAACGAGTTCGAATTCATGTTTTCTTCATATTAACGAGTTCAAATTCGTGTTTTTCTCTGGTAACGAGTTGTCCTTGAAGAAAAAATGGTTTTTTCTCTGATAACGAGTGGACATCGCCGGAAATTTGTGTTTTCCCTTTATAACGAGTAGAAATTTGTGTTTTATCTTGGTAACGAGTTCGAATTCATGTTTTCTTCATATTAACGAGTTCATATTCGTATTTTTTCTCTGGTAACGAGTTGTCCTTGAAGAAAAAAAGGTTTTTTCTCTCTGATAACGAGTTGACATCTGTTCGGTAAAAACTAGTTTTAAATTTATAAACCGAAACACCCCAAGTATAAGGATCGTAGTATAGGGTGTTTACGGATCGTCCTAAGGGAGTGGAATGTTTATCGGATCAAGGAACAATTATTCTAACGATTATGTCACAATTATCTATCTAAACTACCAAACTAAGGCTGAAACTAACTAAAACCTAAACCTAAGAATTAAAATTAAAACAAGAAATAAAAACAAACAGAAAATAAGAAAACAAAAAGCCAGATTTAAAGCTCACTAAAGCGAACGAGCGTCTCGAAAACTAAACCTAACGGACGGGCGTGCTGTGCGGACGGCGTCCAACTACGATCAGAACAAAAAATTGCAGAAAAGTTGCAGGAAATTAGGGTTTATAAAACTAGAGCTTAACTAAACTTAATCTAAAGATTAAACTAATGATTCGATTAATAAACAATAAAGGAAAACACAGCGAGGCAACGAATCCACCCATCAACCAACAACCCCCAACTAGATGGTGATCTAAGATGTAGTTTTTAGTAGTGATTTATTCACAAATCCAATTAAATATCTTCAATCAAATTCTAGGGTTTCGTTTATCTTTTCAAATAAACTAAACATGCAATCAACACGAAATCACGAGATTGTTTCCAAACTCTTACTCAACTAATCATGCATAATCTCTTAAAACACGAATAATTGCATCACTTGAACGAAATAAAACTTAAACCAATATATTTTCATACATAGATCCAAGCATGTAGATATAGATAAATCGTTTCATCAAATCGTTAATTCCAACGAAACATGATCGATACAAAACAGCATCCAAAGTGATGAAAAACTATAAATTAAACTCACTAACATAAAGCATCGAACTCCTCTAGTTGGTTGTGTTGATGATGGGCTTCCTCCGTCGACTCACTGCAAGGTATTTAGCCAACAATCATGTTGGATATGATTGTTGGTTGGGAGATTTGCATCTCTGTGAAATTAGGGTTCTTTGGCCGCAGCTTTTTGGTGAATTTGCGATCTCAATTATGTGGTATATGAATTAGGGTTGGGGCTGCCGCTTTATTTATAGAGTTTCAAGTCGGTTAGGGTTAAGTCGGCAACGGACGCTCGTCTGGTCTCGTGGACGCCCGTCCAGAATGCCTGGACGCTCGTCCATCCTCCGTCCGAACTCTCTGAATGTAAAACACAATTCCGGACGCTCGTTCACTTTATCAAACGCCCGTCTGGAATGGACGCTGCGCATGACGCCGCGTCCAAGATCTTTGAGGTCGGATTTCATCATCTTTATCCAATTTCTTCAAGCCAATTCCAACTCTATCTCTTATAATTCGACTTGAGCTTTATTTATCCTCTTTATATGCACGAAAATTAACTCCTACATGATAAATAAACAATGCAAAAATGTAATAAAATCCAAATAATAATAATTCCATTAAATCAACACTTAAAATCATCAATTTTGCATACAACCCTCTTAAAATCATCTTTATTAAATAATTACACTTAAACCCTTAATTCTCATGTAAATTATGCAAATGTGGGGAAAATAATAATGAAATAAACCCTTAATAATCATATAAATATGGCCTTAACAACATCGCCGGAAATTTGTGTTTTCCCTTTATAACGAGTAGAAATTTGTGTTTTTTCTTTGGTAACGAGTTCGAATTCATGTTTTCTTCATATTAACGAGTTCAAATTCGTGTTTTTCTCTGGTAACGAGTTGTCCTTGAAGAAAAAAGGTTTTTCTCTCGATAACGAGTGGACATCGCCGGAAATTTGTGTTTTCCCTTTATAACGAGTAGAAATTTGTGTTTTATCTTTGGTAACAAGTTCGAATTCATGTTTTCTTCATATTAACGAGTTCAAATTCATGTTTTTCTCAGGTAGCGAGTTGTCCTTGAAAAAAAGGTTTTTCTCTCTGATAACGAGTGGACATCGCCGGAAATTTGTGTTTTCTCTTTATAACGAGTAGAAATTTGTGTTTTATCTTTGGTAACGAGTTCGAATTCATGTTTTCTTCATATTAACGAGTTCAAATTCGTGTTTTTCTCTGGTAACGAGTTCTCTTTGAAGAAAAAAAGGTTTTTTCTCTCTGATAACGAGTTGACATCGCCGGAAATTTGTGTTTTCCCTTTATAACGAGTAGAAATTTGTGTTCTATCTTTGGTAACGAGTTCAAATTCATGTTTTCTTCATATTAACGCGTTCAAATTCGTGTTTTTCTCTGGTAACGAGTTGTCTTTGAAGAAAAATAGGTTTTTTCTCTGATAACGAGTGGACATCGCCGAATATTAGTGATTTCCCTTTATAACGAGTAGAAATTTGGGTTTTATCTTTGGTAACGAGTTCGAATTCATGTTTTCTTCATATTAACGAGTTCAAATTCGTGTTTTCTCTGAAACGAGTTGTCCTTGAAGAAAAAAAGGTTTTTTCTCAGATAACGAGTGCACATCGCCGGGAATTTGTGTTTTCCCTTTATAACGAGTAGAAATTTGTGTTTTTTCTTTGGAAACGAGTTCGAATTCATGTTTTCTTCATATTAACGAGTTCAAATTCGTGTTTTTCTCTGGTAACTAGTTGTCCTTGAAGAAAAAAGGTTTTTCTCCGATAACGAGTGGACGTCGCCGAAATTTGTGTTTTCCTTTATAACGAGTAGAAATTTGTGTTTTATCTTGGTAACGAGTTCGAATTCATGTTTTCTTCATATTAACGAGTTCAGATTCGTGTTTTTTCTCTGGAAACGAGTTGTCCTTGAAGAAAAAAGGTTTATTCTCTCGATAACGAGTTGACATCGCCGAAAATTTGTGTTTTCCCTTTATAACGAGTAGAAATTTGTGTTTTATCCTTGGTAACGAGTTCGAATTCATGTTTTCTTCATATTAACGAGTTCAGATTCGTATTTTTTCTCTGGTAACGAGTTGTCCTTGAAGAAAAAAAGGTTTTTTCTCTCTGATAACGAGTTGACATCGCCGGAAATTTGTGTTTTCCCTTTATAATGAGTAGAAATTTGTGTTTTATCTTTGGTAACGAGAGTTCGAATTCATGTTTTCTATATATTAACGAGTTCACATTCGTGTTTTTCTCTGTAACGAGTTGTCCTTGAAGAAAAAAGGTTTTTCTCGATAACGAGTGCACATCGCCGGAAATTTGTGTTTTCCTTTATAACGAGTAGAAATTTGTGTTTTATCTTTGGTAACGAGTTCGAATTCATGTTTTATTCATATTAACGACGAGTTCAAATTCGTGTTTTTCTCTGTAACGAGTTGTCCTTGAAGAAAAAATGTTTTTCTCGGATAACGAGTGGACATCGCCGAATTTGTGTTTTCCTTTTATAACGAGTAGAAATTTGTGTTTTTCTTTGGTAACGAGTTCGAATTCATGTTTTCTTCATATTAACGAGTTCAAATTCGTGTTTTTCTCTGGTAACGAGTTGTCCTTGAAGAAAAAATGGTTTTTTCTCTGATAACGAGTGGACATCGCCGGAAATTTGTGTTTTCCCTTTATAACGTAGAAATTTGTGTTTTATCTTGGTAACGAGTTCGAATTCATGTTTTCTTCATATTAACGAGTTCAGATCGTATTTTTCTCTGTAACGAGTTGTCCTTGAAGAAAAAAAGGTTTTTTCTCTGATAACGAGTTGACATCTGTTCGGTAAAAACTAGTTTTAAATTTATAAACCGAAACACCCCAAGTATAAGGATCGTAGTATAGGGTGTTTACGGATCGTCCTAAGGGAGTGGAATGTTTATCGGATCAAGGAACAATTATTCTAACGATTATGTCACAATTATCTATCTAAACTACCAAACTAAGGCTGAAACTAACTAAAACCTAAACCTAAGAATTAAAATTAAAACAAGAAATAAAAACAAACAGAAAATAAGAAAACAAAAAGCCAGACGAGCGTTCACTAAAGCGAACGAGCGTCTGAAAACTAAACCTAACGGACGGGCGTCTGCTATTGCGGACGAGCGTCCAACTACGATCAGAACAAAAAATTGCAGAAAAGTTGCAGGAAATTAGGGTTTATAAAACTAGAGCTTAACTAAACTTAATCTAAAGATTAAACTAATGATTCGATTAATAAACAATAAAGGAAAACACAGCGAGGCAACGAATCCACCCATCAACCAACAACCCCCAACTAGATGGTGATCTAAGATGTAGTTTTTAGTAGTGATTTATTCACAAATCCAATTAAATATCTTCAATCAAATTCTAGGGTTTCGTTTATCTTTTCAAATAAACTAAACATGCAATCAACACGAAATCACGAGATTGTTTCCAAACTCTTACTCAACTAATCATGCATAATCTCTTAAAACACGAATAATTGCATCACTTGAACGAAATAAAACTTAAACCAATATATTTTCATACATAGATCCAAGCATGTAGATATAGATAAATCGTTTCATCAAATCGTTAATTCCAACGAAACATGATCGATACAAAACAGCATCCAAAGTGATGAAAAACTATAAATTAAACTCACTAACATAAAGCATCGAACTCCTCTAGTTGGTTGTGTTGATGATGGGCTTCCTCCGTCGACTCACTGCAAGGTATTTAGCCAACAATCATGTTGGATATGATTGTTGGTTGGGAGATTTGCATCTCTGTGAAATTAGGGTTCTTTGGCCGCAGCTTTTTGGTGAATTTGCGATCTCAATTATGTGGTATATGAATTAGGGTTGGGGCTGCCGCTTTATTTATAGAGTTTCAAGTCGGTTAGGGTTAAGTCGGCAACGGACGCTGCTGCGGTCTCGTGGACGCCCGTCCAGAATGCCTGGACGCTCGTCCATCCTCCGTCCGAACTCTCTGAATGTAAAACACAATTCCGGACGCTCGTTCACTTTATCAAACGCCCGTCTGGAATGGACGCTGCACGAACGCTCGTCCAAGATGCTGAGGGTCGGATTTCATCATCTTTATCCAATTTCTTCAAGCCAATTCCAACTCTATCTCTTATAATTCGACTTGAGCTTTATTTATCCTCTTTATATGCACGAAAATTAACTCCTACATGATAAATAAACAATGCAAAAATGTAATAAAATCCAAATAATAATAATTCCATTAAATCAACACTTAAAATCATCAATTTTGCATACAACCCTCTTAAAATCATCTTTATTAAATAATTACACTTAAACCCTTAATTCTCATGTAAATTATGCAAATGTGGGGAAAATAATAATGAAATAAACCCTTAATAATCATATAAATATGGCCTTAACAACATCGCCGGAAATTTGTGTTTTCCCTTTATAACGAGTAGAAATTTGTGTTTTTTCTTTGGTAACGAGTTCGAATTCATGTTTTCTTCATATTAACGAGTTCAAATTCGTGTTTTTCTCTGTAACGAGTTGTCCTTGAAGAAAAAAGGTTTTTCTCACTGATAACGAGTGGACATCGCCGGAAATTTGTGTTTTCCCTTTATAACGAGTAGAAATTTGTGTTTTATCTTTGGTAACAAGTTCAAATTCATGTTTTCTTCATATTAACGAGTTCAAATTCATGTTTTTCTCAGGTAGCGAGTTGTCCTTGAAAAAAAAGGTTTTTCTCTCTGATAACGAGTGGACATCGCCGGAAATTTGTGTTTTCTCTTTATAACGAGTAGAAATTTGTGTTTTATCTTTGGTAACGAGTTCGAATTCATGTTTTCTTCATATTAACGAGTTCAAATTCGTGTTTTTCTCTGGTAACGAGTTCTCTTTGAAGAAAAAAGGTTTTTCTCCGATAACGAGTTGACATCGCGGAAATTTGTGTTTTCCTTTATAACGAGTAGAAATTTGTGTTCTATCTTTGGTAACGAGTTCAAATTCATGTTTTCTTCATATTAACGCGCGTCAAATTCGTGTTTTTCTCTGGTAACGAGTTGTCTTTGAAGAAAAATAGGTTTTTTCTCTGATAACGAGTGGACATCGCCGAATATTAGTGATTTCCTTTATAACGAGTAGAAATTTGGGTTTTATCTTTGGTAACGAGTTCGAATTCATGTTTTCTTCATATTAACGAGTTCAAATTGTGTTTTTCTGCTGAAACGAGTTGTCCTTGAAGAAAAAAGGTTTTTCTCGGATAACGAGTGCACATCGCCGGAATTTGTGTTTTCCTTTATAACGAGTAGAAATTTGTGTTTTTCTTTGGAAACGAGTTCAATTCATGTTTTCTTCATATTAACGAGTTCAAATTCGTGTTTTTCTCTGGTAACTAGTTGTCCTTGAAGAAAAAAGGTTTTTCTCGATAACGAGTGGGCGTCGCGGAAATTTGTGTTTTCCCTTTATAACGAGTAGAAATTTGTGTTTTATCTTGGTAACGAGTTCGAATTCATGTTTTCTTCATATTAACGAGTTCAGATTCGTGTTTTTTCTCTGGAAACGAGTTGTCCTTGAAGAAAAAAAGGTTTATTCTCACGATAACGAGTTGACATCGCGGAAATTTGTGTTTTCCTTTATAACGAGTAGAAATTTGTGTTTTATCCTTGGTAACGAGTTCGAATTCATGTTTTCTTCATATTAACGAGTTCAGATTCGTATTTTTTCTCTGGTAACGAGTTGTCCTTGAAGAAAAAAAGGTTTTTTCTCTGATAACGAGTTGACATCGCCGGAAATTTGTGTTTTCCCTTTATAATGAGTAGAAATTTGTGTTTTATCTTTGGTAACGAGTTCGAATTCATGTTTTCTATATATTAACGAGTTCACATTCGTGTTTTTCTCTGGTAACGAGTTGTCCTTGAAGAAAAAAAGGTTTTTTCTCTGATAACGAGTGCACATCGCCGGAAATTTGTGTTTTCCCTTTATAACGAGTAGAAATTTGTGTTTTATCTTTGGTAACGAGTTCGAATTCATGTTTTATTCATATTAACGAGTTCAAATTCGTGTTTTTCTCTGGTAACGAGTTGTCCTTGAAGAAAAAAATGTTTTTTCTCAGATAACGAGTGGACATCGCCGGGAATTTGTGTTTTCCTTTTATAACGAGTAGAAATTTGTGTTTTTTCTTTGGTAACGAGTTCGAATTCATGTTTTCTTCATATTAACGAGTTCAAATTCGTGTTTTTCTCTGGTAACGAGTTGTCCTTGAAGAAAAAATGGTTTTTCTCACGATAACAGTGGACATCGCGGAAAATTTGTGTTTTCCTTTATAGCAGTAGAAATTTGTGTTTTATCTTGGTAACGAGTTCGAATTCATGTTTTCTTCATATTAACGAGTTCAGATTCGTATTTTTTCTCTGGTAACGAGTTGTCCTTGAAGAAAAAAAGGTTTTTTCTCTGATAACGAGTTGACATCTGTTCGGTAAAAACTAGTTTTAAATTTATAAACCGAAACACCCCAAGTATAAGGATCGTAGTATAGGGTGTTTACGGATCGTCCTAAGGGAGTGGAATGTTTATCGGATCAAGGAACAATTATTCTAACGATTATGTCACAATTATCTATCTAAACTACCAAACTAAGGCTGAAACTAACTAAAACCTAAACCTAAGAATTAAAATTAAAACAAGAAATAAAAACAAGCAGAAAAATAAGAAAACAAAAAGCCAGACGGCGTTCACTAAAGCGAGCAGCGTCACGAAAACTAAACCTAACGGACGGGCGTGCGCTGTTGCGACGGCGTCCAACTTCGATCGAACAAAAAATTGCGAGAAAAGTTGCGAGAAATTAGGGTTTATAAAACTAGAAACTTAACTAAACTTAATCTAAAGATTAAACTAATGATTCGATTAATAAACAATAAAGGAAAACACAGCGAGGCAACGAATCCACCCATCAACCAACAACCCCCAACTAGATGGTGATCTAAGATGTAGTTTTTAGTAGTGATTTATTCACAAATCCAATTAAATATCTTCAATCAAATTCTAGGGTTTCGTTTATCTTTTCAAATAAACTAAACATGCAATCAACACGAAATCACGAGATTGTTTCCAAACTCTTACTCAACTAATCATGCATAATCTCTTAAAACACGAATAATTGCATCACTTGAACGAAATAAAACTTAAACCAATATATTTTCATACATAGATCCAAGCATGTAGATATAGATAAATCGTTTCATCAAATCGTTAATTCCAACGAAACATGATCGATACAAAACAGCATCCAAAGTGATGAAAAACTATAAATTAAACTCACTAACATAAAGCATCGAACTCCTCTAGTTGGTTGTGTTGATGATGGGCTTCCTCCGTCGACTCACTGCAAGGTATTTAGCCAACAATCATGTTGGATATGATTGTTGGTTGGGAGATTTGCATCTCTGTGAAATTAGGGTTCTTTGGCGCAGACTTTTGGTGAATTTGCGATCTCAATTATGTGGTATATGAATTAGGGTTGGGGCTGCCGCTTTATTTATAGAGTTTCAAGTCGGTTAGGGTTAAGTCGGCAGCGGGCGCTCCGTGCGGTCTCGTGGGCGCCCGTCGAGAATGCCTGGGCCTTTCGTCCATCCTCCGTCCGAACTCTCTGAATGTAAAACACAATTCCGACGCTCGTTCACTTTATCAAACGCCCGTACGGAATGGATGCCGCTGCCGACGCTTCGTCCAAGATCTTTGAGGTCGGATTTCATCATCTTTATCCAATTTCTTCAAGCCAATTCCAACTCTATCTCTTATAATTCGACTTGAGCTTTATTTATCCTCTTTATATGCACGAAAATTAACTCCTACATGATAAATAAACAATGCAAAAATGTAATAAAATCCAAATAATAATAATTCCATTAAATCAACACTTAAAATCATCAATTTTGCATACAACCCTCTTAAAATCATCTTTATTAAATAATTACACTTAAACCCTTAATTCTCATGTAAATTATGCAAATGTGGGGAAAATAATAATGAAATAAACCCTTAATAATCATATAAATATGGCCTTAACAACATCGCCGAAATTTGTGTTTTCCACTTTATAACGAGTAGAAATTTGTGTTTTTCTTTGGTAACGAGTTCGAATTCATGTTTTCTTCATATTAACGAGTTCAAATTCGTGTTTTTCTCTGTAACGAGTTGTCCTTGAAGAAAAAAGGTTTTTCTCACGATAGCGAGTGGACATCGCCGAAATTTGTGTTTTCCTTTATAACGAGTAGAAATTTGTGTTTTATCTTTGGTAACAAGTTCGAATTCATGTTTTCTTCATATTAACGAGTTCAAATTCATGTTTTTCTCGGTAGCGAGTTGTCCTTGAAAAAAAAGGTTTTTCTCGATAGCAGTGGACATCGCCGAAATTTGTGTTTTCTCTTTATAACGAGTAGAAATTTGTGTTTTATCTTTGGTAACGAGTTCGATTCATGTTTTCTTCATATTAACGAGTTCAAATTCGTGTTTTTCTCTGTAACGAGTTCTCTTTGAAGAAAAAAGGTTTTTCTCGATATACGAGTTGACATCGCCGGAAATTTGTGTTTTCCTTTATAACGAGTAGAAATTTGTGTTCTATCTTTGGTAACGAGTTCAAATTCATGTTTTCTTCATATTAACGCAGCGTTCAAATTCGTGTTTTTCTCTGTAACGAGTTGTCTTTGAAGAAAAATAGGTTTTTCTCGATAGCAGTGGACATCGCGAATATTAGTGATTTCCCTTTATAACGAGTAGAAATTTGGGTTTTATCTTTGGTAACGAGTTCGAATTCATGTTTTCTTCATATTAACGAGTTCAAATTCGTGTTTTTCTCTGAAGCGAGTTGTCCTTGAAGAAAAAAGGTTTTTCTCGGATAACGAGTGCACATCGCGAAAATTTGTGTTTTCCTTTATAACGAGTAGAAATTTGTGTTTTTCTTTGGAAACGAGTTCGAATTCATGTTTTCTTCATATTAACGAGTTCAAATTCGTGTTTTTCTCTGGTAACTAGTTGTCCTTGAAGAAAAAAGGTTTTTCTCACGATAACGAGTGGACGTCGCCGGAAATTTGTGTTTTCCCTTTATAACGAGTAGAAATTTGTGTTTTATCTTTGGTAACGAGTTCGAATTCATGTTTTCTTCATATTAACGAGTTCAGATTCGTGTTTTTCTCTGAAACGAGTTGTCCTTGAAGAAAAAAAGGTTTTTTCTCTGATAACGAGTTGACATCGCCGGAAATTTGTGTTTTCCCTTTATAACGAGTAGAAATTTGTGTTTTATCCTTGGTAACGAGTTCGAATTCATGTTTTCTTCATATTAACGAGTTCATATTCGTATTTTTCTCTGGTAACGAGTTGTCCTTGAAGAAAAAAAGGTTTTTTCTCTGATAACGAGTTGACATCGCCGGAAATTTGTGTTTTCCCTTTATAATGAGTAGAAATTTGTGTTTTATCTTTGGTAACGAGTTCGAATTCATGTTTTCTATATATTAACGAGTTCACATTCGTGTTTTTCTCTGGTAACGAGTTGTCCTTGAAGAAAAAAAGGTTTTTTCTCTGATAACGAGTGGACATCGCCGGAAATTTGTGTTTTCCCTTTATAACGAGTAGAAATTTGTGTTTTATCTTTGGTAACGAGTTCGAATTCATGTTTTATTCATATTAACGAGTTCAAATTCGTGTTTTTCTCTGGTAACGAGTTGTCCTTGAAGAAAAAAATGTTTTTCTCAGATAACGAGTGGACATCGCCGAAATTTGTGTTTTCCCTTTATAACGAGTAGAAATTTGTGTTTTTCTTTGGTAACGAGTTCGAATTCATGTTTTCTTCATATTAACGAGTTCAAATTCGTGTTTTTCTCTGGTAACGAGTTGTCCTTGAAGAAAAAAAATGTTTTTTCTCTGATAACGAGTGGACATCGCCGGAAATTTGTGTTTTCCCTTTATAACGAGTAGAAATTTGTGTTTTATCTTGGTAACGAGTTCGAATTCATGTTTTCTTCATATTAACGAGTTCAAATTCGTATTTTTCTCTGGTAACGAGTTGTCCTTGAAGAAAAAATGGTTTTTTCTCTGATAACGAGTGGACATTGTTCGGTAAAAACTAGTTCTAAAATTTATAAACCGAAACACCCCAAGTATAAGGTTCGTAGTATAGGGTGTTTACGGGTCGTCCTAAGAAGTGGAATGTTTATCGGATCAAGGAACAATTATTCTAACGATTATGTCACAATTATCTATCTAAACTACCAAACTAAGGCTGAAACTAACTAAAACCTAAACCTAAGAATTAAAATTAAAACAAGAAATAAAAACAAACAGAAAATAAGAAAACAAAAAGCCAGACGAGCGTTCACTAAAGCGAACGAGCGTCTGAAAACTAAACCTAACGGACGGGCGTCTGCTATTGCGGACGAGCGTCCAACTACGATCAGAACAAAAAATTGCAGAAAAGTTGCAGGAAATTAGGGTTTATAAAACTAGAGCTTAACTAAACTTAATCTAAAGATTAAACTAATGATTCGATTAATAAACAATAAAGGAAAACACAGCGAGGCAACGAATCCACCCATCAACCAACAACCCCCAACTAGATGGTGATCTAAGATGTAGTTTTTAGTAGTGATTTATTCACAAATCCAATTAAATATCTTCAATCAAATTCTAGGGTTTCGTTTATCTTTTCAAATAAACTAAACATGCAATCAACACGAAATCACGAGATTGTTTCCAAACTCTTACTCAACTAATCATGCATAATCTCTTAAAACACGAATAATTGCATCACTTGAGCGAAATAAAACTTAAACCAATATATTTTCATACATAGATCCAAGCATGTAGATATAGATAAATCGTTTCATCAAATCGTTAATTCCAACGAAACATGATCGATACAAAACAAAGACATCAAAGTGATGAAAAACTATAAATTAAACTCACTAACATAAAGCATCGAACTCCTCTGGTTGGTTGTGTTGATGATGGGCTTCCTCCGTCGACTCACTTTGCAAGGTATTTAGCCAACAATCATGTTGGATATGATTGTTGGTTGGGAGATTTGCATCTCTGTGAAATTAGGGTTCTTTGGCGCAGCTTTTTGGTGAATTTGCGATCTCAATTATGTGGTATATGAATTAGGGTTGGGGCTGCCGCTTTATTTATAGAGTTTCAAGTCGGTTAGGGTTAAGTCGGCAGCGGGCGCTAAATCTGGTCTCGTGGGCGCCCGTCGAGAATGCTGGGCGCTTTCGTCCATCCTCCGTCGAACTCTCTGAATGTAAAACACAATTCCGGACGCTCGTTCACTTTATCAAGCGCCCGTCTGGAATGGATGCTTTGAGCGCTTTCGTCCAAGATCTTTGAGGTCGGATTTCATCATCTTTATCCAATTTCTTCAAGCCAATTCCAACTCTATCTCTTATAATTCGACTTGAGCTTTATTTATCCTCTTTATATGCACGAAAATTAACTCCTACATGATAAATAAACAATGCAAAAATGTAATAAAATCCAAATAATAATAATTCCATTAAATCAACACTTAAAATCATCAATTTTGCATACAACCCTCTTAAAATCATCTTTATTAAATAATTACACTTAAACCCTTAATTCTCATGTAAATTATGCAAATGTGGGGAAAATAATAATGAAATAAACCCTTAATAATCATATAAATATGGCCTTAACAACATCGCCGGAAATTTGTGTTTTCCCTTTATAACGAGTAGAAATTTGTGTTTTTCTTTGGTAACGAGTTCGAATTCATGTTTTCTTCATATTAACGAGTTCAAATTCGTGTTTTCTCTCAGTAACGAGTTGTCCTTGAAGAAAAAAGGTTTTTCTCACGATAGCAGTGGACATCGCGGAAATTTGTGTTTTCCTTTATAACGAGTAGAAATTTGTGTTTTATCTTTGGTAACAAGTTTGAATTCATGTTTTCTTCATATTAACGAGTTCAAATTCATGTTTTTCTCGGTAGCGAGTTGTCCTTGAAAAAAAAGTTTTTTCTCCGATAACGCAGTGGACATCGCCGGAAATTTGTGTTTTCTCTTTATAACGAGTAGAAATTTGTGTTTTATCTTTGATAACGAGTTCGAATTCATGTTTTCTTCATATTAACGAGTTCAAATTCGTGTTTTTCTCTGTAACGAGTTCTCTTTGAAGAAAAAAGGTTTTTCTCGATAACGAGTTGACATCGCCGGAAATTTGTGTTTTCCTTTATAGCGAGTAGAAATTTGTGTTCTATCTTTGGTATGAGTTCAAATTCATGTTTTCTTCATATTAACGCGTTCAAATTCGTGTTTTTCTCTGGTAACGAGTTGTCTTTGAAGAAAAATAGGTTTTTCTCGATAGCAGTGGACATCGCCGAATATTAGTGATTTCCCTTTATAACAGTAGAAATTTGGGTTTTATCTTTGGTAACGAGTTCGAATTCATGTTTTCTTCATATTAACGAGTTCAAATTCGTGTTTTTCTCTGGAAACGAGTTGTCCTTGAAGAAAAAAGGTTTTTCTCGGATAACGAGTGCACATCGCCGAAAATTTGTGTTTTCCTTTATAACGAGTAGAAATTTGTGTTTTTCTTTGGAAAGCGAGTTCGAATTCATGTTTTCTTCATATTAACGAGTTCAAATTCGTGTTTTTCTCTGGTAACTAGTTGTCCTTGAAGAAAAAAGGTTTTTCTCGATAACGAGTGGGCGTCGCGGAAATTTGTGTTTTCCTTTATAACGAGTAGAAATTTGTGTTTTATCTTTGGTAGCGAGTTCGAATTCATGTTTTCTTCATATTAACGAGTTCAGATTCGTGTTTTTCTCTGAAACGAGTTGTCCTTGAAGAAAAAAAAGGTTTATTCTCACGATAACGAGTTGACATCGCCGAAATTTGTGTTTTCCTTTATAGCGAGTAGAAATTTGTGTTTTATCCTTGGTAACGAGTTCGAATTCATGTTTTCTTCATATTAACGAGTTCATTAAGTATTTTTCTCTGTAACGAGTTGTCCTTGAAGAAAAAAGGTTTTTCTCGATAACGAGTTGACATCGCGGAAATTTGTGTTTTCCTTTATAATGAGTAGAAATTTGTGTTTTATCTTTGGTAACGAGTTCGAATTCATGTTTTCTATATATTAACGAGTTCACATTCGTGTTTTTCTCACAGTAACGAGTTGTCCTTGAAGAAAAAAGGTTTTTCTCGATAACGAGTGCACATCGCGAAATTTGTGTTTTCCTTTATAGCAGTAGAAATTTGTGTTTTATCTTTGGTAACGAGTTCGAATTCATGTTTTATTCATATTAACGAGTTCAAATTAGTGTTTTTCTGGTAACGAGTTGTCCTTGAAGAAAAAAATGTTTTTCTCGGATAGCAGTGGACATCGCCGAATTTGTGTTTTCCTTTTATAACGAGTAGAAATTTGTGTTTTTTCTTTGGTAACGAGTTCGAATTCATGTTTTCTTCATATTAACGAGTTCAGATTCGTGTTTTTCTCTGGTAACGAGTTGTCCTTGAAGAAAAAATGGTTTTTCTTGATAACGAGTGGACATCGCCGGAAATTTGTGTTTTCCTTTATAGCAGTAGAAATTTGTGTTTTATCTTGGTAACGAGTTCGAATTCATGTTTTCTTCATATTAACGAGTTCAGATTCGTATTTTTTCTCTGGTAACGAGTTGTCCTTGAAGAAAAAAAGTTTTTCTCGATAACGAGTTGACATCATTCGGTAAAAACTAGTTTTAAATTTATAAACCAAAAACACCCCAAGTATAAGGATCGTAGTATAGGGTGTTTACGGATCGTCCTCTAAAGTGGAATGTTTATCGGATCAAGGAACAATTATTCTAACGATTATGTCACAATTATCTATCTAAACTACCAAACTAAAGTGAAACTAACTAAAACCTAAACCTAAGAATTAAAATTAAAACAAGAAATAAAAACAAGCAGAAAATAAGAAAACAAAAAGCCAGACGGCGTTCACTAAAGCGAGCAGCGTCACGAAAACTAAACCTAACGGACGGGCGTGCGCTGTGCGGACGGCGTCCAACTACGATCGAGAACAAAAAATTGCGAGAAAAGTTGCGAGAAATTAGGGTTTATAAAACTAGAAACTTAACTAAACTTAATCTAAAGATTAAACTAATGATTCGATTAATAAACAATAAAGGAAAACACACAGCGAGGCAACGAATCCACCCATCAACCAACAACCCCAACTAGATGGTGATCTAAGATGTAGTTTTAGTAGTGATTTATTCACAAATCCAATTAAATATCTTCAATCAAATTCTAGGGTTTCGTTTATCTTTTCAAATAAACTAAACATGCAATCAACACGAAATCACGAGATTGTTTCCAAACTCTTACTCAACTAATCATGCATAATCTCTTAAAACACGAATAATTGCATCACTTGAGCGAAATAAAACTTAAACCAATATATTTTCATACATAGATCCAAGCATGTAGATATAGATAAATCGTTTCATCAAATCGTTAATTCCAACGAAACATGATCGATACAAAAGCGACATCAAAGTGATGAAAAACTATAAATTAAACTCACTAACATAAAGCATCGAACTCCTCTAGTTGGTTGTGTTGATGATGGGCTTCCTCCGTCGACTCAACTGCAAGGTATTTAGCCAACAATCATGTTGGATATGATTGTTGGTTGGGAGATTTGCATCTCTGTGAAATTAGGGTTCTTTGGCGCGACTTTTTGGTGAATTTGCGATCTCAATTATGTGGTATATGAATTAGGGTTGGGGCTGCGCTTTATTTATAGAGTTTCAAGTCGGTTAGGGTTAAGTCGGCAGCGGGCGCTAAATCTGGTCTCGTGGGCGCCCGTCGAGAATGCTGGGCGCTCGTCCATCCTCCGTCGAACTCTCTGAATGTAAAACACAATTCCGGACGCTTTCGTTCACTTTATCAAGCGCCCGTCTGGAATGGGCCATTTGCCTGACGCTTCGTCCAAGATCTTGAGGTCGGATTTCATCATCTTTATCCAATTTCTTCAAGCCAATTCCAACTCTATCTCTTATAATTCGACTTGAGCTTTATTTATCCTCTTTATATGCACGAAAATTAACTCCTACATGATAAATAAACAATGCAAAAATGTAATAAAATCCAAATAATAATAATTCCATTAAATCAACACTTAAAATCATCAATTTTGCATACAACCCTCTTAAAATCATCTTTATTAAATAATTACACTTAAACCCTTAATTCTCATGTAAATTATGCAAATGTGGGGAAAATAATAATGAAATAAACCCTTAATAATCATATAAATATGGCCTTAACAACATCGCGGAAATTTGTGTTTTCCACTTTATAACAGTAGAAATTTGTGTTTTTCTTTGGTAACGAGTTCGAATTCATGTTTTCTTCATATTAACGAGTTCAAATTCGTGTTTTCTCTGTAACGAGTTGTCCTTGAAGAAAAAAAAGGTTTTTCTCGATAGCAGTGGACATCGCGGAAATTTGTGTTTTCCTTTATAACGAGTAGAAATTTGTGTTTTATCTTTGGTAACAAGTTCGAATTCATGTTTTCTTCATATTAACGAGTTCAAATTCATGTTTTTCTCAGTAGCGAGTTGTCCTTGAAAAAAAAGTTTTTTCTCTCGATAGCAGTGGACATCGCCGGAAATTTGTGTTTTCTCTTTATAACGAGTAGAAATTTGTGTTTTATCTTTGGTAACGAGTTCAATTCATGTTTTCTTCATATTAACGAGTTCAAATTAGTGTTTTTCTCTGTAACGAGTTCTCTTTGAAGAAAAAAAGGTTTTTTCTCTGATAACGAGTTGACATCGCCGGAAATTTGTGTTTTCCCTTTATAACGAGTAGAAATTTGTGTTCTATCTTTGGTAACGAGTTCAAATTCATGTTTTCTTCATATTAACGCGTTCAAATTCGTGTTTTTCTCTGGTAACGAGTTGTCTTTGAAGAAAAATAGGTTTTTCGATAGCAGTGGACATCGCCGAATATTAGTGATTTCCCTTTATAACGAGTAGAAATTTGGGTTTTATCTTTGGTAACGAGTTCGAATTCATGTTTTCTTCATATTAACGAGTTCAAATTCGTGTTTTTCTCTGGAAACGAGTTGTCCTTGAAGAAAAAAAGGTTTTTTCTCAGATAACGAGTGCACATCGCCGAAATTTGTGTTTTCCTTTATAACGAGTAGAAATTTGTGTTTTTCTTTGGAAGCGAGTTCAATTCATGTTTTCTTCATATTAACGAGTTCAAATTCGTGTTTTCTCTCTGGTAACTAGTTGTCCTTGAAGAAAAAAGGTTTTTCTCTGATAGCAGTGGACGTCGCCGGAAATTTGTGTTTTCCTTTATATAGTGAGTAGAAATTTGTGTTTTATCTTTGGTAACGAGTTCGAATTCATGTTTTCTTCATATTAACGAGTTCAGTTAAGTGTTTTTCTCTGAAACGAGTTGTCCTTGAAGAAAAAAGGTTTATTCTCGATAACGAGTTGACATCGCCGAAATTTGTGTTTTCCCTTTATAGCAGTAGAAATTTGTGTTTTATCCTTGGTAACGAGTTCGAATTCATGTTTTCTTCATATTAACGAGTTCAGATTCGTATTTTTCTCTGGTAGCGAGTTGTCCTTGAAGAAAAAAGGTTTTTCTCGATAACGAGTTGACATCGCGGAAATTTGTGTTTTCCTTTATAATGAGTAGAAATTTGTGTTTTATCTTTGGTAACGAGTTCGAATTCATGTTTTCTATATATTAACGAGTTCACATTCGTGTTTTTCTCTGGTAACGAGTTGTCCTTGAAGAAAAAAGGTTTTTCTCTCGATAACGAGTGCACATCGCGAAAAATTTGTGTTTTCCCTTTATAACAGTAGAAATTTGTGTTTTATCTTTGGTAACGAGTTCGAATTCATGTTTTATTCATATTAACGAGTTCAAATTCGTGTTTTCTCTGGTAACGAGTTGTCCTTGAAGAAAAAATGTTTTTCTCGGATAACAGTGGACATCGCCGGAATTTGTGTTTTCCTTTTATAACGAGTAGAAATTTGTGTTTTTCTTTGGTAGCGAGTTCGAATTCATGTTTTCTTCATATTAACGAGTTCAAATTCGTGTTTTTCTCTGTAAGCGAGTTGTCCTTGAAGAAAAAATGGTTTTTCTCGATAGCGAGTGGACATCGCCGGAAATTTGTGTTTTCCTTTATAGCGAGTAGAAATTTGTGTTTTATCTTGGTAACGAGTTCGAATTCATGTTTTCTTCATATTAACGAGTTCAGATTCGTATTTTTCTCTGTAACGAGTTGTCCTTGAAGAAAAAAGGTTTTTCTCGATAACGAGTTGACATCCATTCGGTAAAAACTAGTTTTAAATTTATAAACCAAACACCCCAAGTATAAGGATCGTAGTATAGGGTGTTTACGGATCGTCTAAGAAGTGGAATGTTTATCGGATCAAGGAACAATTATTCTATGATTATGTCACAATTATCTATCTAAACTACCAAACTAAGGCTGAAACTAACTAAAACCTAAACCTAAGAATTAAAATTAAAACAAGAAATAAAAACAAGCGAGAAAATAAGAAAACAAAAAGCCAGACGGCGTTCACTAAAGCGAGCAGCGTCCCGAAAACTAAACCTAACGGACGGGCGTGCTGCTATTGCGGACGGCGTCCAACTACTGTCGAACAAAAAATTGCGAGAAAAGTTGCGGAAATTAGGGTTTATAAAACTAGAACTTAACTAAACTTAATCTAAAGATTAAACTAATGATTCGATTAATAAACAATAAAGAGGAAAACACAATGAGGCAACGAATCCACCCATCAACCAACAACCCCAACTAGATGGTGATCTAAGATGTAGTTTTAGTAGTGATTTATTCACAAATCCAATTAAATATCTTCAATCAAATTCTAGGGTTTCGTTTATCTTTTCAAATAAACTAAACATGCAATCAACACGAAATCACGAGATTGTTTCCAAACTCTTACTCAACTAATCATGCATAATCTCTTAAAACACGAATAATTGCATCACTTGAGCGAAATAAAACTTAAACCAATATATTTTCATACATAGATCCAAGCATGTAGATATAGATAAATCGTTTCATCAAATCGTTAATTCCAACGAAACATGATCGATACAAAACGACATCCAAAGTGATGAAAAACTATAAATTAAACTCACTAACATAAAGCATCGAACTCTCTAGTTGGTTGTGTTGATGATGGGCTTCCTCCTCCGTCGACTCACTTTGCAAGTATTTAGCCAACAATCATGTTGGATATGATTGTTGGTTGGGAGATTTGCATCTCTGTGAAATTAGGGTTCTTTGGCGCAGACTTTTTGGTGAATTTGCGATCTCAATTATGTGGTATATGAATTAGGGTTGGGGCTGCCGCTTTATTTATAGAGTTTCAAGTCGGTTAGGGTTAAGTCGGCAACGGGCGCTCGTCTGGTCTCGTGGGCGCCCGTCGAGAATGCTGGACGCTGGCGCTCGTCCATCCTCCGTCCGAACTCTCTGAATGTAAAACACACAATTCCGGGCGCTCGTTCACTTTATCAAACGCCCGTCTGGAATGGACGCCGCCTGACGCTCGTCCAAGATCTTTGAGGTCGGATTTCATCATCTTTATCCAATTTCTTCAAGCCAATTCCAACTCTATCTCTTATAATTCGACTTGAGCTTTATTTATCCTCTTTATATGCACGAAAATTAACTCCTACATGATAAATAAACAATGCAAAAATGTAATAAAATCCAAATAATAATAATTCCATTAAATCAACACTTAAAATCATCAATTTTACAACCCTACAATCATCTCTTAAAATCATCTTTATTAAATATTTACACTTAAACCCTTAATTCTTAACATGTAAATTATGCAAATGTGGTTTGGAAAATAATAATTCGAATTCAAACCTGTAATAATCATATAAATATGGCCTTAACAACATCGCGGAAATTTGTGTTTTCCTTTATAACGAGTAGAAATTTGTGTTTTATCTTTGGTAACGAGTTCGAATTCATGTTTTCTTCATATTAACGAGTTCAAATTCGTGTTTTTCTCACGGTAACGAGTTGTCCTTGAAGAAAAAAGGTTTTTCTCGATAACGAGTGGACATCGCCGGAAATTTGTGTTTTCCACTTTATAACGAGTAGAAATTTGTGTTTTATCTTTGGTAACAAGTTCGAATTCATGTTTTCTTCATATTAACGAGTTCAAATTCATGTTTTTCTCTGGTAGCGAGTTGTCCTTGAAAAAAAAGGTTTTTCTCACGATAGCGAGTGGACATCGCGGAAATTTGTGTTTTCCCTTTATAGCAGTAGAAATTTGTGTTTTATCTTTGGTAGCGAGTTCGAATTCATGTTTTCTTCATATTAACGAGTTCAAATTCGTGTTTTCTCACGTAACGAGTTGTCTTTGAAGAAAAAAGGTTTTTCTCGATAGCGAGTTGACATCGCCGGAAATTTGTGTTTTCCCTTTATAGCGAGTAGAAATTTGTGTTTTATCTTTGGTAACGAGTTCAAATTCATGTTTTCTTCATATTAACGAGTTCAAATTCGTGTTTTTCTCTGGTAACGAGTTGTCCTTGAAGAAAAAAGGTTTTTCTCGATAACGAGTGGACATCGCGGAAATTTGTGTTTTCCTTTTATAACAGTAGAAATTTGTGTTTTATCTTTGGTAACGAGTTCAAATTCATGTTTTCTTCATATTAACGAGTTCAAATTCGTGTTTTTCTCTCGGTAGCGAGTTGTCCTTGAAGAAAAAAAGGTTTTTCTCGATAGCAGTGGACATCGCGGAAATTTGTGTTTTCCTTTATAACGAGTAGAAATTTGTGTTTTATCTTTGTAACGAGTTCAATTCATGTTTTCTTCATATTAACGAGTTCAAATTCGTGTTTTTCTCACGGTAACGAGTTGTCCTTGAAGAAAAAAGGGTTTTTCTCGATAGCAGTGGACATCGCGGAAATTTGTGTTTTCCTTTATAACGAGTAGAAATTTGTGTTTTATCTTTGGTAACGAGTTCGAATTCATGTTTTCTTCATATTAACGAGTTCAAATTCGTGTTTTCTCTGGTAACGAGTTGTCCTTGAAGAAAAAAGGTTTTTCTCGATAGCAGTGGACATCGCCGGAAATTTGTGTTTTCGCTTTATAACGAGTAGAAATTTGTGTTTTATCTTTGGTAACGAGTTCGAATTCATGTTTTCTTCATATTAACGAGTTCAAATTCGTGTTTTTCTCTGGTAACGAGTTGTCCTTGAAGAAAAAAGGTTTTTCTCTCGATAACGAGTTGGACATCGCCGGAAATTTGTGTTTTCCATTTATAACGAGTAGAAATTTGTGTTTTATCTTTGGTAACGAGTTCGAATTCATGTTTTCTTCATATTAACGAGTTCAAATTCGTGTTTTTCTCTGCTAACGAGTTGTCCTTGAAGAAAAAAAGGTTTTTCTCTGATAACGAGTGGACATCGCCGGAAATTTGTGTTTTCCTTTATAACGCAGTAGAAATTTGTGTTTTATCTTTGGTAACGAGTTCGAATTCATGTTTTCTTCATATTAACGAGTTCAAATTCGTGTTTTTCTCTGTAACGAGTTGTCCTTGAAGAAAAAAAAGTTTTTTCACGATAGCAGTGGACATCGCCGAAATTTGTGTTTTCCCTTTATAACGAGTAGAAATTTGTGTTTTATCTTTGGTAACGAGTTCGAATTCATGTTTTCTTCATATTAACGAGTTCAAATTCGTGTTTTTCTCTGGTAACGAGTTGTCCTTGAAGAAAAAAAAGGTTTTTCTCGATAGAGTGGACATCGCCGAAAATTTGTGTTTTCCTTTATAGCAGTAGAAATTTGTGTTTTATCTTTGGTAACGAGAGTTCGAATTCATGTTTTCTTCATATTAACGAGTTCAAATTCGTGTTTTCTCTCTGTAACGAGTTGTCCTTGAAGAAAAAAGGTTTTTCTCTCGATAGCAGTGGACATCGCGGGAAATTTGTGTTTTCCCTTTATAGCGAGTAGAAATTTGTGTTTTATCTTTGGTAACGAGTTCGAATTCATGTTTTCTTCATATTAACGAGTTCAAATTCGTGTTTTTCTCTGGTAACGAGTTGTCCTTGAAGAAAAAAGGTTTTTCTCTGATAACGAGTGGACATCGCCGGAAATTTGTGTTTTCCCTTTATAACGAGTAGAAATTTGTGTTTTATCTTTAGTAACGAGTTCGAATTCATGTTTTCTTCATATTAACGAGTTCAAATTCGTGTTTTTCTCTGGTAACGAGTTGTCCTTGAAGAAAAAAGGTTTTTCTCGATAGCGAGTGGACATCGCGGAAATTTGTGTTTTCCACTTTATAACGAGTAGAAATTTGTGTTTTATCTTTGGTAACGAGTTCGAATTCATGTTTTCTTCATATTAACGAGTTCAAATTCGTGTTTTCTCTGTGTAACGAGTTGTCCTTGAAGAAAAAAGGTTTTTCTCGATAGCAGTGGACATCGCGGAAATTTGTGTTTTCCTTTTTATAACGAGTAGAAATTTGTGTTTTATCTTTGGTAACGAGTTCGAATTCATGTTTTCTTCATATTAACGAGTTCAAATTCGTGTTTTTCTCTGGTAACGAGTTGTCCTTGAAGAAAAAAAAGGTTTTTCTCGATAGCAGTGGACATCGCCGGAAATTTGTGTTTTCCACTTTATAGCGAGTAGAAATTTGTGTTTTATCTTTGGTAACGAGTTCGAATTCATGTTTTCTTCATATTAACGAGTTCAAATTCGTGTTTTTCTCTCTGTAACGAGTTGTCCTTGAAGAAAAAAGGTTTTTCTCACGATAGCAGTGGACATCGCCGGAAATTTGTGTTTTCCTTTTATAACGAGTAGAAATTTGTGTTTTATCTTTGGTAACGAGTTCGAATTCATGTTTTCTTCATATTAACGAGTTCAAATTCGTGTTTTTCTCTGGTAGCGAGTTGTCCTTGAAGAAAAAAGGTTTTTCTCGATAGCAGTGGACATCGCCGGAAATTTGTGTTTTCCTTTATAACGAGTAGAAATTTGTGTTTTATCTTTGGTAACGAGTTCGAATTCATGTTTTCTTCATATTAACGAGTTCAAATTCGTGTTTTTCTCACAGTAGCGAGTTGTCCTTGAAGAAAAAAAGGTTTTTCTCACGATAGCGAGTGGACATCGCCGGAAATTTGTGTTTTCCTTTATAACGAGTAGAAATTTGTGTTTTATCTTTGGTAGCGAGTTCAAATTCATGTTTTCTTCATATTAACGAGTTCAAATTCGTGTTTTCTCTGGTAGCGAGTTGTCCTTGAAGAAAAAAGGTTTTTCTCACGATAGCAGTGGACATCGCCGGAAATTTGTGTTTTCCCTTTATAGCGAGTAGAAATTTGTGTTTTATCTTTGGTAACGAGTTCGAATTCATGTTTTCTTCATATTAACGAGTTCAAATTCGTGTTTTTCTCACGGTAACGAGTTGTCCTTGAAGAAAAAAAAGGTTTTTCTCACGATAGCGAGTGGACATCGCCGGAAATTTGTGTTTTCCTTTATAGCGAGTAGAAATTTGTGTTTTATCTTTGGTAACGAGTTTCAAATTCATGTTTTCTTCATATTAACGAGTTCAAATTCGTGTTTTTCTCTGGTAACGAGTTGTCCTTGAAGAAAAAAGGTTTTTCTCGATAGCGAGTGGACATCGCCGAAATTTGTGTTTTCCCTTTATAGCAGTAGAAATTTGTGTTTTATCTTTGGTAGCGAGTTCGAATTCATGTTTTCTTCATATTAACGAGTTCAAATTCGTGTTTTTCTCTGGTAACGAGTTGTCCTTGAAGAAAAAAGGTTTTTCTCACGATAGCAGTGGACATCGCGGAAATTTGTGTTTTCCCTTTATAACGAGTAGAAATTTGTGTTTTATCTTTGGTAACGAGTTAATTCATGTTTTCTTCATATTAACGAGTTCAAATTAGTGTTTTTCTCTGGTAACGAGTTGTCCTTGAAGAAAAAAGGTTTTTCTCGATAGCGAGTGGACATCGCCGAAATTTGTGTTTTCCTTTATAGCGAGTAGAAATTTGTGTTTTATCTTTGGTAACGAGTTCGAATTCATGTTTTCTTCATATTAACGAGTTCAAATTCGTGTTTTTCTCACGGTAGAGTTGTCCTTGAAGAAAAAAGGTTTTTCTCGATAGCAGTGGACATCGCGGAAATTTGTGTTTTCCTTTATAGCGAGTAGAAATTTGTGTTTTATCTTTGGTAACGAGTTCAAATTCATGTTTTCTTCATATTAACGAGTTCAAATTCGTGTTTTTCTCTGTAACGAGTTGTCCTTGAAGAAAAAAGGTTTTCTCTGATAACGAGTGGACATCGCCGGAAATTTGTGTTTTCCTTTATAGCGAGTAGAAATTTGTGTTTTATCTTTGGTAACGAGTTCGAATTCATGTTTTCTTCATATTAACGAGTTCAAATTCGTGTTTTTCTCTGGTAACGAGTTGTCCTTGAAGAAAAAAGGTTTTTCTCGATAGCAGTGGACATCGCCGGAAATTTGTGTTTTCCTTTTATAGCAGTAGAAATTTGTGTTTTATCTTTGGTAACGAGTTCGAATTCATGTTTTCTTCATATTAACGAGTTCAAATTCGTGTTTTTCTCTGGTAACGAGTTGTCCTTGAAGAAAAAAGTTTTTTTCTCACGATAGCAGTGGACATCGCCGAAATTTGTGTTTTCCACTTTATAGCGAGTAGAAATTTGTGTTTTATCTTTGGTAACGAGTTCGAATTCATGTTTTCTTCATATTAACGAGTTCAAATTCGTGTTTTTCTCTGGTAGCGAGTTGTCCTTGAAGAAAAAAGGTTTTCTCTCGATAACGAGTGGACATCGCGGAAATTTGTGTTTCCCTTTATAGCGAGTAGAAATTTGTGTTTTATCTTTGGTAACGAGTTCGAATTCATGTTTTCTTCATATTAACGAGTTCAAATTCGTGTTTTTCTCTGGTAACGAGTTGTCCTTGAAGAAAAAAGGTTTTTCTCACGATAGCGAGTGGACATCGCGGGAAATTTGTGTTTTCCGCTTTATAGCGAGTAGAAATTTGTGTTTTATCTTTGGTAACGAGTTCGAATTCATGTTTTCTTCATATTAACGAGTTCAAATTCATGTTTTTCTCTGGTAACGAGTTGTCCTTGAAGAAAAAAGGTTTTTCTCACGATAGCGAGTGGACATCGCCGGAGAATTTGTGTTTTCCTTTATAACGCAGTAGAAATTTGTGTTTTATCTTTGGTAGCGAGTTCGAATTCATGTTTTCTTCATATTAACGAGTTCAAATTCGTGTTTTCTCTCTGTAACGAGTTGTCCTTGAAGAAAAAAAGGTTTTTCTCGATAGCAGTGGACATCGCCGAAAATTTGTGTTTTCCCTTTATAGCAGTAGAAATTTGTGTTTTATCTTTGGTAACGAGTTCGAATTCATGTTTTCTTCATATTAACGAGTTCAAATTCGTGTTTTTCTCTGGTAACGAGTTGTCCTTGAAGAAAAAAGGTTTTTCTCGATAACAGTGGACATCGCGGAAATTTGTGTTTTCCCTTTATAGCGAGTAGAAATTTGTGTTTTATCTTTGGTAGCGAGTTCGAATTCATGTTTTCTTCATATTAACGAGTTCAAATTCGTGTTTTCTCTGGTAACGAGTTGTCCTTGAAGAAAAAAGGTTTTTCTCACGATAGAGTGGACATCGCCGGAAATTTGTGTTTTCCCTTTATAGCGAGTAGAAATTTGTGTTTTATCTTTGGTAGCGAGTTCGAATTCATGTTTTCTTCATATTAACGAGTTCAAATTCGTGTTTTTCTCGGTAACGAGTTGTCCTTGAAGAAAAAAGGTTTTTCTCGATAACGAGTGGACATCGCAGGAAATTTGTGTTTTCCCTTTATAACGAGTAGAAATTTGTGTTTTATCTTTGGTAACGAGTTCAATTCATGTTTTCTTCATATTAACGAGTTCAAATTCGTGTTTTTCTCTGGTAGCGAGTTGTCCTTGAAGAAAAAAGGTTTTTCTCGATAGCGAGTGGACATCGCGGAAATTTGTGTTTTCCCTTTATAACAGTAGAAATTTGTGTTTTATCTTTGGTATGAGTTCAATTCATGTTTTCTTCATATTAACGAGTTCAAATTCGTGTTTTTCTCACGGTAACGAGTTGTCCTTGAAGAAAAAAAAGTTTTTCTCTCGATAGCAGTGGACATCGCCGGAAATTTGTGTTTCCCTTTATAACGAGTAGAAATTTGTGTTTTATCTTTGGTAGCGAGTTCAATTCATGTTTTCTTCATATTAACGAGTTCAAATTAAATTGTTTTTCTCTCAGTAACGAGTTGTCCTTGAAGAAAAAAGGTTTTTCTCGATAGCGAGTGGACATCGCGGAAATTTGTGTTTTCCCTTTATAGCAGTAGAAATTTGTGTTTTATCTTTAGTAACGAGTTCGAATTCATGTTTTCTTCATATTAACGAGTTCAAATTCGTGTTTTTCTCACGTGAGTTGTCCTTGAAGAAAAAAGTTTTTCTCACGATAGCAGTGGACATCGCGAGAAATTTGTGTTTTCCCTTTATAGCAGTAGAAATTTGTGTTTTATCTTTGGTAACGAGTTCGAATTCATGTTTTCTTCATATTAACGAGTTCAAATTCGTGTTTTTCTCTGGTAACGAGTTGTCCTTGAAGAAAAAAGGTTTTTCTCGATAGCAGTGGACATCGCCGGAAATTTGTGTTTTCCTTTATAGCGAGTAGAAATTTGTGTTTTATCTTTGGTAGCGAGTTCGAATTCATGTTTTCTTCATATTAACGAGTTCAAATTCGTGTTTTTCTCTGTAACGAGTTGTCCTTGAAGAAAAAAGGTTTTTCTCGATAACGAGTGGACATCGCCGGAAATTTGTGTTTTCCTTTATAACAGTAGAAATTTGTGTTTTATCTTTGGTAACGAGTTCGAATTCATGTTTTCTTCATATTAACGAGTTCAAATTCGTGTTTTTCTCACAGTAACGGAGTTGTCCTTGAAGAAAAAAGGTTTTTCTCGATAGCAGTGGACATCGCCGAAAATTTGTGTTTTCCTTTATAACGAGTAGAAATTTGTGTTTTATCTTTGGTAACGAGTTCGAATTCATGTTTTCTTCATATTAACGAGTTCAAATTCGTGTTTTTCTCTGGTAACGAGTTGTCCTTGAAGAAAAAAGGTTTTTCTCACGATAGCAGTGGACATCGCCGGAAATTTGTGTTTTCCTTTATAGCGAGTAGAAATTTGTGTTTTATCTTTGGTAACGAGTTCGAATTCATGTTTTCTTCATATTAGCGAGTTCAAATTAAGTGTTTTTCTCACAGTAGCGAGTTGTCCTTGAAGAAAAAGGTTTTTCTCACGATAGCAGTGGACATCGCGGAAAATTTGTGTTTTCCGCTTTATAACGAGTAGAAATTTGTGTTTTATCTTTAGTAACGAGTTCGAATTCATGTTTTCTTCATATTAACGAGTTCAAATTCGTGTTT
>JAOBSW010000633.1:0-87704 GCA_026214975.1 Gentiana macrophylla | reverse complement strand
AAGGCCTTCACCGCTATCAAAATTCAAGGTTTATTCCTCCGAAAGGATAGGATTTTGGGTACTGGCCGAGTCACCGACCGACCCTGCTACGCACACTCTGGGTCTATCTAAAGATCTCAAACAAGAGGTCACACTCATAAAGCGGTATTTTGGTAATACCTTGGCTGAAAAGGAAAGGTGATTGACGATCACAAATGAGATGTTTGATTCTCAAGTTGATCTTCAATATTAATCGAAACCTCTTTGACCTACCCTAAGGCACTGAGGCATTAGATTAAATCCTTGGAATGGTAGGATAGACTATAAGTACTTAGTTTATGTTACTAAAATTTATTAGTAGTGTATGATTTGATTTATCTTCCATCAATTTTATTTACAACTATTTATATATCTCTCTGGTGCTAGACTCACAAAGGTAAAATTGACTAGTAATGACTTCAAAAAAAGTGGTAAGTAACTAGAACGTTGTACTTATTGATCTTACATGATTAATTTTTCGGAAGAGATATTTCTCCTGAGCCTTCAAGACTTAAGTGACGTAAATAAGGATGTCACTGTTGTCAATCATGTTGATCGAGAGACGATCGTAGTCGCTTGAAAGATGATTGGGACGATAAAATTCTTCTAGTGAATTTTAATGGTGTAGTGTCTACACGAGAAATTTTCTAATAGAAAATTAGAGAATCATAAAATTAAAGTGTCGCTAGTTAGACGGTATTTGGAACCGATAAACTAGTGGGAGCTTTTTGTCTTATGTTTTTCTAATTTAGAAAATTAGTCCCACTCGGGTAACGCTTTTGTAGACATCCTACGCCACGAGTAGTGTCTACTCAATTGAACTCGCTAGTTCAAGACTATTTCCTTTTTAAGGAAAGTTGAGAATGGGAAAGAATGTCTGTAAGTGTTAATCATCTTAACTAAAGTTTTGAGGCTAAACCAAACATTAATTAAAGAAAGTATAGATAAGGAAAGTGATTTCGGATCACTAACCAATGAATCCTTAGCGATTTTCTTAACCGAGTAACTTGACTCGTAGCTTAGTTCTTGGAAGAACAAGGAAGCCGTGCATTAACGACAATAGAGTAACAACGGGTAGTAATTTCAACCTACAATAGTGGGAGTGATATAAGGAAATGAATTTATTCTATCCTTGAATATCACAAAAATTTTATTTTTCACATGATTCGCTTGAAACAAATGGATTCACTTTCAACTCGATATATTGTTGCCTCATAGAAAGTGAATATGACATTTGTAGTACTGAATCCAAGACTCGACTTTGTTTGATAAAGTCGTAACCACTAAGAAAAGTCAAATAAGTATAACACATCTAAAACTATTAAAGTAAAAGGTTTCAGATTAAGATAAGCCGACCTTTCAATATCTATTAATTAGTGCATATATCCTAGAGATAAGACTCCACGATCGCTAAGGGTGATTCCTTTAGCTCCCGACCTAGAACACTATCTCAAAGGAACAATGACTAAGTTTCCTTTCAATCGGAGAGGGTAATAGATTTGAAGGAGTAACATAGCTTGTTCATCATGACCTTCGGGGTCTAGTGTGAGACACAAGCTAGTGGGAGTTTTTGAGTGGTGACATTTTGTCCGATAACTACTCAAACGCGATTTAGTTTATCAAAAGAATACGAGGAGGATTCTCGATTTTAGCAGAGAATAGAGTATTCCATGCTCATAAATAGGCTATAGCATAGTCTTGGGACCGATGCTCACCTTCCTCCTAAAGGGAACGCTTCTCATTTGTAAAAGAAACCATAGACTTGCCCTATATAGTTATACTACAATACACATCTAAACTCGATTAAGATAATTGGTTGCAAAATAACGGTTAACATTATTATGTAAACCGAGAAGTCTACCTAGAAGATGCTAGTGAATTTATGGATATGGAGTGAATTTGGTTCACACCACTTCAGAATGTAGGCATTTAGCATTTAATGCTTGAATGTAGGATCGAGATTTTGGCGATACGCTCGATTTTGACTGCTCATGAAATGCCTTAATGAGACGGGTGAAGGTTGGTTGTAAGATTCTTGAGATCGTAAAGTGACAGCTTGGATCATTACAATTCTTTCTCGATAGAATCTATAAGTAATGTACCTTAGACCTTGGAGTACGGTTACCCAAAGGAAGTTACTATCTGATTTAATCGCACTCACGCCCAACATTAGTTGTTGGTGATCACACCGATAAATACTACTAGATCGTAATGTCAATCCACCTAAGACACAAAGTGGGAGTATGGTTTAACCGCTGACCCATTGTGATTTTGTGGACTTTATAATCTGGCTGGGTGATTGATAACCTATGGCTCTTGGTGGGTCTGATAGATTCTCGATTATGAGGTTGGTTTGAAAACCTTAACCCTGTGAATGGAGTTTTGGTACTCAGCCTGCTCAAATTTCTTGTAGAACCACCGAGTGTCTCAGCCCAAGGGGAGCAATTGGATCTACATAGAAAAGAGTCGAATGAATAGAAAAGGTTATTATTATGATTTTTAAATTACCATTATGAGACCGACTCAATCTAAGGTTCACTTCATGTCCATCAACATGTCATGACTAAACGTTTCTAACTTAACTTATCTTTGTTACAAAGATGTTTATGAGGGGCACTACACTTAGTGAGATATGCACAAAGACAAAAGACGCAACCCTATAGAGATAAATCTGTCCGGAGACATACCATTCCACTTTGTCCGCCAACCCTTGAGAGTCGACGGTGAATGTATATCTCGCTCGTGAGTTTGTCCGTGGAATGATCACTACTTTATCCGGCGGGTCTAGAATCCGGCAAAGATCATCACCGCTTATCCGCCAAACCTCACATTGCCGATATTGTACAACGTGCCTATCCAAACTCTCATGATGTTTAACCTTTTACTAAGAAAGTACGATTTATTAAATAGTTAACTAGTTTCCTAAGTGTTTTAAAATAATCTCCTCACACATACTACTCTCTTCCTGTAAACCACTAGACATAAACGAGGCCTCAGATATTACATGCCGTACATTGATGAATACTAATTCATCAAAGCACAAGCCCTTTCATGCCATTCCGACGGTCCCGACTTCAACTCCTTTAAGAGTACGTCCGGTGCCGGAACCAAACACATTAGAAACTCAATCGAGGCTTGTTCATTTTCATTTAGTATTATTAGATCAAGAAATAACTTTTAAATCGACTCGTAGCTTAAACCAACATTTACCCCAAAATCAATAATGCATGCGCATTGCACCCTAAAAGCCCTAAACATGATTTTCTACAACTTAATGATTTCTAACTCCAAATCAAACATGTTTAACATCAGCTATCACAAAGAAACAAAGATTAAAAACATGATTTAAACATAACTAATTTAAAACAAAGATTAAAAACCCGATTTAAACAGCATTAAAAACCTGATATAACCACCACGTAGCATCCAACATTTTAACTATCATTAGGTGTAGTGTCCGAAAGACAATTTGTGTAATTATTTTTAATGGATGACAGAATTTATCTCACCTTATTACTTGCTTTGTGCTTGTAAAGTAATACACCATCGCAAACCCTAAGATATCGGTATGTAACTACTTAACTCAAAGGTATGGATTACACGTGAGGATTGAGTTAATGGAGATATGCTTAAATCTGTTAGTCCGTGGTGAACTTAATCGAGTTTAGGGTCTCTTAATTAAAACACCAATAATGCGCCTAACACCTTAGGTGTGATAGTCTTATCCGACTGCCGGGCAGAGGTACCTACGCTGGGCATTTATATACGATGGCATTCATATAGGATCGACCGATTTAATCTGAATTTCTCGTATAATTCCGTGAATCGAGGAATCTTATTAAATCATTAGATGATCATAGATGGATCAACCTTAATCATGAGGTGATCACAGGGTGCTGCGTGTCCCGGGGTAGTGTTTGATGTGTTAGTTACGGTTCACTTAAATATGTGTTCCAAGCCACTTCTCATTGGCACTATCTCCGATTAGTGAGTAGTTCCGATTTTCACAGACATGGAATCCATTCCTTCCTCAAGGGAAGTAGAGACAAATTCCTTATTTGTTAGCCCTAAGAAAGTGATCGATCCCGAGAGTTCACATTTGACTAATTAGCTACTAGTCATATATGTGTACTAATTGATCATCGTGGGTTGATGGTAAATAAGGATAAGATATTCTCGAGTCGGGTTCACGGAGACTTCCCACACGTAATGGACAGATGGCTTATGGAGGTTAATCCGTATGTAGTGATTATATCAATGGACGCTTATTCACTCTATGGGGTTGAGTATAAGTATACATCTATAATTGGTAGAGTTCGGGCCTGGTTTATGGTGGCGTAATCCCGGAATTAATAATTAATGTACTTATTCGCTCGATGAATAATTAATTATTGGAGCTATCGTTATAGGTCCATGGTCCCCGATGTGGCTTCCGTAATTGGACTAATAATCTTGTTGTCAGGCCTCAAGTGATAATTAATTGGTCAACATTAATTGATATGCATGAATATTATTTAGTTGGGCTAAATAATATAATACACATAAAAGACATTTTATGGGCTTTTAAACCCTAGGGGTGGCGCCATTTATGTCTCTAATTAGCACAAGATTTAATTTTCTTGTGTTATGGAAAATAAAAGATATTCTTGTTATGTGATTGGTTGGATGACATGTTATTTGGTTTCCTATTGGTCAATAATATGTCACAATTATTCATTAAGGAAAATATCTTTTATTTTGATTAATTAATTAATTATTTAATTAATTAAAACTTGAGACTAAGGATTTACTCTCCTATAAAAGGAGAGTTATTCCAAGGGTAATGTGCAAGGAAATTTCTACTACACACCTAAAAAGGAGAGGAAAATTAGTTTCTCTTGCCTAGGTTTTTGGAAGAAGAAAAACTTTGAGTTTTTCTTGGTGTTGCATATCAAGGAGGTTCGTATCAAGAAGGGTGTCCACCAACCGCTGCTGGAGAACACATCGGAAGATCAAGGCTTCTCTTCCCGATATTGGTAACATGATCTTAACCCCTTGTAGTAGCTTAAGTCCTTTAATTATGTATTTTGATATATGAATCGTGATCCATCCGCCGCGCATAGATCTAACTCGCTTAGATCTAAGAACCCGCATCCTTCATGTGTTATCGGAGCCAGGTTCCACGATTTATATAGTCATAATCGTAATTAAACGACTTAAAGGAGTGGAATTGCATGTAGGTAAATCTTATTTATTGTTTTATGCATTGATAGTGATAAATTGTTATGGTTGAAGAGATGGATTGGGGTTGGCACTGCTTAATTCGCTAGATCTATTGTAAACTCATATAAACGATGAAAATTTCGCTTATATGAGTATAGAAATTATGTAATTTATTTTATTGCAAGTTTAATTTCCGTAAAATAGATCCTGTATAATCATTGCTTAGTGTTTTCGTTTTTCCGCTGTTTGAGCCTCTTAAAACGTAAGATCCTCCGGTCAGAATCAAGATTGAAGTTGATGAACAATCCCAAAAATTTGTCGCCGATCAGAGGCCGTATGGATGTCCGCTCGCTGATGAGAAGAGGTAGCCGTAATAGAAAAACGCAGATTCATGTAAACCCTAACTGTGACTTCCTCGATTTTCTGGAAAGTATTGGACCGTTGAAACAAATATCCACCGGTCAGATCGATAATCATGGAGTTTTGGAAGTGAGATAAAATTTTAAGGACGATCGGGATTCATCTTGATCCCCGATCGCCTCGGAAGTAAATGATGCGCCACTGTAAGAGTCGCTTCAAAGCAGTTAAGTCATTGTAAGAGTCCTGCTTCAAAGAGAGAAATGATGCGCCGCCGTATGGTTTAATCATGTTTAGGCTTTTCAGTGCAATGCGCACGATTCAGCCCAGCTTTTGGGGTAAATGTTGTTTTAAGCTACGAGTCCAGCTTTAAAAGTTATTTCTGATCTAATAATACTAAATGAAAATGAACAAGTCTCGACTTCCGCACCGGACGATTTTAAAGGGAGTTGAAGTCCGGGACCGCCGGAATGGCATGAAAGGGCTTGTGCTTTGATGAATTAGTATTCATCAATGTCCGTGGTAATATATAGGCCTCGCTTATGTCTAAAGTGGTCTGTAAGAGAGTAGTATGTGTGAGGGAGATTATTTGAAAACACTTAGAAACTAGTTAACTATTTAATAAATACGCATTTTCTTAGTAAAAGGTTAAACATCATGAGAGTTTGGATAGGCACAAGATAATATCGGCAATGTGAGTTTGGCCAGATAAAGCGGGTGATGATCACCGCCGGATTCTAGACCCACCAGATAAAGTAGTGATCATTCCACCGACAAACTCACGAACGAGATATACATTCACCGCCGCCTCTGTGGCTTGGCCGTATAAAGTGGAATGACTGTCTCCGGACAGATTTATCTCTATGTGGTTGCGCCTTTTTTGTCTTAGTGCATATCTCACTAAGTGTAGTGCCCTCGCAAAACATGTCAGAACAAAGATAAGTTAAGTTAAAACGCTTAGTCATGACATGTTGATGGACATGAAGTGAACCCTAGATTGAGTCGGTCTCATAATGGTAATTTAAAAAATCATAATAATAACCTTTCGCTGTATAACTTAGTTATTCATTAGCTTTCACTTTTACTAAGTACTTTGTACTTACCTCCTTTGCATTTTCTTTTGTGTCCATTGTGGGGTGAGAAGAAGAACAAAGTTGCCCAAGTGTAGATGATTTAATTTTTAAGACATTGACGCTCTGGCTAAGCTTTTAGTTTATTTCTTTGTAAAGGTTGTACTAGACTAGTTATATTTCCTTCATTAGACTTGTTTTACTATACTTTTAAGACTTCGTGATGTATAAGACTTTGGGTTTTCATCGTTGTAATTTAACTATCCATCTTTAGTATGCTTACTTTCTATTCATAGTAGCATTTTGTTTTACCGAGTCTTTTAGCTTCCGCTTGCTTTATTTTAATACTAAGACGTAGAGGTTTGCATATAATATTAGATTTATTTAATGCTATACGCGCCAAACGCTTTCGCTTCGGATAAGGGCCCGGTATCCAGAGAGTCAAGCGCATACAGCTTGGTATCGAGAGAAGTCGCCCTTTCTACCCTAGGCTTCTTTTCCTCTAAGATAAGATTCCTTAAACTGTGATTAAGTTCCACTAGACCAAGTGAAGAGTCTTCTTTGACGAAGGTTAAGTTGAGTTCTCTGCTCACATCTTTTATGTGATCACCTCAGTGTTTGTTCCTCCTAGTATCCTTAGTAGAAACTTTTTCTTCCTTTGAAGTTTCCAAACCATAGCTTTTCACATTGGATTAAGTGAAACCCCATTAGGTAAAGCTTTGGGATAGGAGTCTCATGCCTACACCTTAAAGTCGAAGTCCTCTTGGTTGATTTCCTTTTTTTTTTCTTATTTTTCCCTATTGAAATCTATCCACCTTCTCTACACGCGAATATCTATGTTTACTTTTATCTTGGCATAACCTTGTGGAGAATATATTTGATTCAACTCCACAAATCCTTCACCTTCTCTTTTCACCGTCGCTTGGTTTGTGTTTATCAACATTCTTAGACCTTTGCTTTGCTTGAGATGATTTCTACATGAACTCCATGTGTAGTCTATTATTTCCAAGTACTCCTCAAATGTTTCAACTCATAGTGTTAAAGGTCTTTTACTTTGGCACATACTTTTCATCATCCTCGTGTTTGGATTTACCCAACATGAGTGAATGCTTTGTTTCCGTGTTTTCCTTTACCATAAGACTGTCTCTCCATACTCCAAAATTCTGAAAATTTTCAAAAAGTAGATTTCTGTCTTATCTACAATTTATCTTTTTTACACCAACTAGATAATCATTATGGATTATTCAGACAATTCATGTTTATACCGGACACTCTGTCCAGAAAATCTGCAGCATCACTTTCACTTATTCTTCTGCTTTTGGAAAGGTTAAACACCTTCAAATGACCTGAATTTTTGATTTGCTGCAGGAAACACTTTTATCTACAACTTTTATTTTGGAGTTAAGTTCAGATTCGTTTTCTTTTGATCTCGATTTGCAATGCAACTCGCTGTTTACTAATCTGAAATTCTGACAGATTGTGCAATCGTCAGGAATAATTGTTTTTGACCAAGTTATTTTCATCCAAAATTCCAATATTTTTATATCACCTGAAAAACTCCAGTATCTAAATCTCTTCTCTTTGGATTGTGCTCAAATTCCTCTTCGCTTGTTCTGTACAAACTGATAAGGTCTGATCCAAAGTAAAAATCTTACACAAAGAACCTAAAAGGAATTTTCACCTCTTTGACTTAGAGTTTGGGCTAAGAGGGTAGTAAGTTACGATCATATGTTTAGGAGTTCTCTCAAGTTTGATCTCCTTCCTCGAGTTAAACCTTTTAGTAGGATGCTTGTAAAGCTAACGTTATAGTTTCTTTGCAAAGTTGTTAAACGAGAACCATGATGCTATCCCCAAAGATGCCATTTTTTATGTTCAGACTTTTCATGCCCTTTTGTAATTATACTTTTATTGGCAATTTGTTTCTCATGTAATCCTCACTTGATATCTTTAAACTCAACAAATCCTCTCGGCTTGTTGTCATGAATTACCTCGTAAACATATCGCCTTAAGCCCTTCTTTTTCAACAAATTCATGCTTCCTTACTTGTCAAATCAAGGACAAGTTCCTCTAACTCGCATTGTTGCACTCCCATCATTCATTCAAACTCAAATTTTATCGAACCTTTTAATGTCGTAACATTCTTTTACTTGTGATTATCCTCGCCTTCCCTCCTAAAGGTAGTGTCAATGTTGTAACTATTTCACCTAATGTCATGTCTGGTCTTTTTAAGGTATGCATATCTTCTTTGTCGGTCAAAATTTTAAGCCTACCATGACATTCCCTCAATTACTTACCCTTAACATTCTAGCAATTTATGCCAAACCAGCTTTCAAGCGTATGGTAGACTTTTTCAATATGCCTTCCGAACCTATCTAGCCAACTAACATTTGAACTCCAAAACTCCTATTGAATTTCAATTTAGATTAATGTACCTTGTACTATTGAATCTTAAATCTCTTTCAGTGCCATTTAGAGCCATGAACCGCCATATACACCTTTTGACTTTTCACCTTCATTATGGCGTCTATCACAATTTTGTCAAACCGGTTGAAAGTCCATTTTATTTTAACCTTTCATTCCCACACGAGGAATAACCTCAAGCATTTATTTCTTGGCAAAGGTACTCTTCCTCTCGAGTAAGTGCAACCTTAAACCTTTGATTTGAATTGTCAATGATCGCTTAAACTTCCTTTGAAGGTTTGAATTAATTCTTTGAAATCAAACCTTAGCCGACAATTCTAAGTGTCATTTCCTCTCGCACGTAAATATTGTTTACCGCTTACTTATTCAAACCTTTGATATTCCCTTACAATTCCTTGAGGGAAATTTCTAATTCTTTTAAATCTTGAAATAACCTCTCTTTGACTAATGCAAACTTTGAATTATTCTTGCAAGCTTTATTTTCATTCCGAGACCTTTCGTGTACTCGCTTTTGTCTCCATGGCCCTTTCCTCGCTGGGATTCTTGCCTCTTTTGAATTCTCTGATTTTTTTAGTCTTTCCGTGCTCGACCTTGCACCTTACTTTGTTTTTCTATTGAGTGATGTTCCTCTACGAAACTCATGTGAACTCAAGATTTTTCCAGTCACTAACATCCATTTTTGTTAATCAAGTGTTTAACAATCAAGGTCACCGACACGGTAAGAAGATTGAAGACTTATATATTATTTCGATGAATAACTTGTAATAAACTTTATTTACGCTTTGTTTTGACATGTAATAAGGGGGTAGGGGTATTTTTGGGAGTTTTGACCAATTTTTTAGAACCTTCCCAAAATGGCGCTTTGCCAAACCCGACCTTCGGCTTTCCATTTTGGGAAACTAAACCCTCCGCTCCTAAGTAACCTATACCATAAAGGTATCCTAGGCCCTATCCTACAATAATCTACCCTTTTTACCCTTCAAAAACCCGATACCTTTTTCACCTTAAATTTTGGAAACCTTCCCTACTAAAAATAGACCTTGTCCAAGTTTTCACCCAAGACATGTCCAAGACTTGTCCTAGACATGCCTTGGACGTGTCTTGCTCCTTCCAAATTCTCCCACATCGATTTGAGTGAAGCTTGCTCCTATCTTTGTTCTTCATGTTTGTTTTTATTATCCTAATCTAGTAAGTATTTCGATTTTCCTTCTTGTTTTCTTTTCAATAAAACGTGTTATTAGCTTAATTAGCAAGAACACTTAAATCTAGATCCTTAGTTTTCATATCATTTGGTATCAGAGATTTGGGATTTAGGTGTTCATCTAGTGAATTTCTTGTTCATCCTTGTTCACATCATTTTCTTTGAATCTGTCCAATCCGAATTCCGTATTTGTTCAAGTCGTTTCATATTCAAAACACGTCGTAAATTTATCAAATTTTACCAGTTGATAGATCGTTTATTTATGTATATTTTGTCTCTTTTTGACTTTGCCAAATTCGGAGTTTAGCTTGGTCAAATATGCCCAGAAATATCCTGTGCGTTTTTCTGGAACCGTTGTGAAATAATTCGTTTTTCCGGAGTCGTAGTGGTCTGAAATGCGTGAATTTTTTTCTGAACTTATAGGAAATTGTCTGTTATACAACTTTCGTCCTTTGTGTTAATCCAAATTATCGACCAATTCTTCCCAAATGTCTCCGTAACGTGCTAATCTATTTCTGTCCGAAAATCTGTCTGTGTAGTCATCTGTTTACGAATTTATTTTGACGTGGCTATCCATGTTCAATTTTCCTGAAACTTCACAGTCTTGAAGAAAATTAATGGACTACAAGTTTCGTTCTTGAGTCTTTTCAAATTCAATACCGCTTTGGTCGTGAAAATTGCTGCCATTTCGTGTTCCTGTTCCAGAAATTATAAACCCTAGTTCTTTCTTTTGTGGAATTGTCCGAATTTGCTCAACTTTGATTTGTTTCGACGGTTGGACATCACCTTCGTGAGTTATTGAGGGAGAGTGCACGAGTGGATTGTGAGGTCTTTGACGATGGCTCGAGTGTACAAAAAGATTCTCCTTACGCCTAGACATTCAATCATTCAATGACAGCTTTTTCTCATCGTGATTGACCATTTTCATACGCATTTGAGTGCGCAAATTGCGGTTAACATCTCAAATTACTCAACGTGGAATTGGTACTTTGGTGTTGTTCGTGGTCGTGATAAAAGGGTTGGTGGTCGTTGGGTTGATAGGGGACTACTTGATTTTGAGGCAAACGAAAAGCGTGAATTAGAACGCGTGAGCGGAGGAAAGCACTTGAGGGAAAGTGGAAGGTCATGGATGAGCTTTTCTTTCAAAAGTATGGTATCACCCGTGAAGAAGCTTATACGTGGCAAGGCACCAAAATATATGCCTAATGATTGTGTTGTTCCTCAACCTTCTATTGAGGTCGCGCTTATGATACTCCTGCTCAGCTTTGAGGCCAACACCGTATTCGATTCGGTTATCGTTGATGATGCTATAGTCAATGGACTTGTTGGTGAATCTACTTTGCCATGCTTTTCGATAGTATTGTTGATACTTCTTTGCATGATGTGGTTACCACGCCGGATGAGATTATTGTTGACATTGCATTGGGTTGGATACGGATATCCAAGATTTGGGTAATTCGACATTTGTGTGGAGAATCATGTACATAATACGATTGATGTTGCTCACGTACATTCTATGACTAATCTTGGTATTGTTGAGCATGTTCACGCTTTGTAGAATTCATGTACGGATACTTCTCCGAGGGACGGTGTTTGGAGGGTGCTATAAAGCACATATGTAGGACGATTTTGCCTACACAAAAATTTTTGATTCTTGCCAAGGTTCATACGAGTTCCCAACCTCGCACATTTCCTCCAACATCTTTGGTACGGATTAGTGAGGCACGACCTCGCACATTGTTCGTGTTTGTTTTGACCTCGCATACTTACGAGGAGACTGGAGGTGTTTTATGATGTCATACTTGGCGGCGCGGAGGACTCAAACGACATTTTGTTGATTCGAGGACGAATCCTTTTCAGCCGGGAGGGAATGACACGAAGAAGATTGAAGACTTATATATTATTTCGATGAATAACTTGTAATAAACTTTAGTTACGTTTTGTTTTGACATGTAATAAGGGGTAGGGGTATTTTTGGGAGTTTTGACCAATTTTGCATAACCCTTCCCAAAATGGCGCTTTGCTAAACCCGACCTTCGGCTTTCCATTTTGGGAAACTAAACCTCCGCTCCTGCTAACCTATACCATAAAGGTATCCTAGGCCCTATCCTACAATAATCTACCCTTTTACCCCTTCAAAACCCGATACCTTTTTCACCTTAAATTTTGGAAACTTTTCCCTACTAAAAATAGACCTTGTCCAAGTTTTCACCCAAGACATGTCCAAGACTTGTCCTAGACATGCCTTGGACGTGTCTTGCTCCTTCCACATTCTCCCACATCGATTTGAGTGAAGCTTGCTCCTATCTTTGTTCTTCATGTTTGTTCTTATTATCCTAATTTAGTAAGTATTTCGATTTTCCTTCTTGTTTTCTTTTCAATAAAACGTGTTATTAGCTTAATTAGCAAGAACACTTAAATCTAGATCCTTAGTTTTCATATCACTCACCTACCTAGTGTCCTCAAGTTTAGCAATCTCTTTCCTTCGCATTTAATGTTTCCACGCCCATCATGTGATGTTTCCTTTAACGCCCCATTTTTTTTTAAAGGTTTATATGAAAGCTTATTACCATCCTTACTAGTTGCCTTTGAAGTCTCTCAGAGACACCGTATCTTGCACTTCCACTCTCTCAAAAGAATTTCATCTCGCAAGGTGTTCTTTTGTTTTTCATTTTGGTGGCTATTTTTGTATTATGATACAAAGGCCCGCTCTTCATTCTAGAACCACCTTCAATTTTCCCCAACACGGAATCATCTTGTTTTGCTTGTAACCTAAGCATCCTCGCTTTTTCAAGTGCATTGTACCCTTCCTTGGTCGCTTAGTTGACATACCACCCTGGTACTCAACTTGTTACTTTTCAACTTCTTTTATTCTCCAAGCTAACTCCTTGGCATATGAATTGGATCGCACACGAGAGAAAGGATGGCGGATGCATGTTCCCATCCCTAAGGAGTCTAAGAAGTCCTTCACCGGGATCCTGCGCTTTTCAAAGAAGCTTGTGGTGCCATGATGGAAGTTGAGATCAAAAGAAGTCAAGTGTGCCGAAGTGTGGTTTCGGGCCGGGAAGATTCACCTTTCGGGTTTAAGTCAGCAGAAGCAAGCAGAGAGTGTTGAACCGATGATTTCAAGATTCGAGGCAGTTGATGAGTTCGTGAAAGAAGTAGGACAAAGATCCAGTGGTTTTAGTTTACAAGTGAGTGGTCAGAACCAACCCGCCAGTGGTCACGAGTTAGGTGAAGATGGTGATCATTGGGATCGGAATCAACTTTGGGTTCCGAATGCGGAAGATTGGGAAGAACAATGAAGAATGAAAACCTTAATATGGCAATTGAAATTCCTCTCGGAGCGACCAAGAAGTACAAGAATTAGAACAGTACTGCTGGCGATCTTTCATGAAGATAGATATAGAAGAACACAAGTTTCTGGGATGAAGTGGAGCGACAACAGAATACGAGACCAGATTTGATACAACAATTCATGAGGAGATTGAAGTGGATCGTAGCAACCTTGAAATTGCTCAAGGTAAGCAGAAGAGTTGAGAAGATGGAAGAAGAAGATTGTAAGAGTTAGAAGATGAGACGTTTTGCAAGTCCAGAGTTCAAGTACCTCTCGGTTACATTCGAGTTTCGAGGAAGAAACTCCTCTTAAGGGGGAAGGAATGTAACATCCCGACTTTCGTAAAAGGGTAAAATAGTCATTGGGTGTATTTACTACGACTTAATTATTATTTGTCCCATTTATTTAATTAAAAAGAATTTAATTAAAAGGATTTAGCAATTAATTATAAAGGATTTAATTAATGGCTATAAAAAGGAAATAAAATCTCTTATTATTTCACACGCTGATTTTGAAAAAAAAAATAGATGGAACGGCGCTACACAGATGAAAAACACAGGAGATGCCTGGAAAATGGAGAACGTAAACTTCAACCGTGTGACCAATCCGTTCATCTGTTCAGGATGCCGCAGGAGAGAAAAGTGATCAACAAGATGAGACGCAACTTTGGAAAATATCATCTCTCAATTTTGTATGTTTTTTGGTTTAGCCCTAGTTTTTGGTATTCGTAGAGTTCGATTCTTCAGAAAATCGTATCTTTTAATCGGTAGCTCTGTTTCGCAGCCATGAGTAGTCGAAATGATCGTCCTGGACCGTAGATTATTCTAAAAATAGTTTCTCAGAAGTTAATCCAGGTAATCTGTGGTTTATTGCACTTTTTCAGTTTCTGTTTTTTTGCAAAGAAATAGGATTTTAGGGTTTCTTGTTGATCAAATAGGTTTTGGGGTTCAGGATCAACAGTTTTTGTAGTTTCTTATCGTTTTGGTTTCGGTTTTGCTGGAAATTAATGTAAGAGGCTCTTCCTAACGAATAATTATGGTTTTACAATGTTTAGGTTGAGTGTTAGTTGTAGCAAGGAATCTTGTTTTATGTTGTAGTTAAAATGTTGGATGCAACGTGATGGTTATATCAGGTTTTTAATGCTGTTTAAATCAGGTTTTCAATGTTGTTTAAATCAGGTTTTTAATGCTGTTTAAATTAGTTATGTTTAAATCATGTTTTTAATGCTATTTCCTGTGGTAGCTGATGTTAAACATGTTTGATTTGGGTTAGAAATTGTTAAGTTGCAAAAAATCATGTTTAGGGCATTTCAGTTGCAATGCGCATGCATTCAACCCAGTTTTGGGGTAAATGCTGTTTTAAGCTACGAGTCCAGTTTAAAAGTTATTTCTTGATCTAATAATACTAAATGAAAATGAACAAGCCTCGATTGAGTTTCTAATGCGTTTGGTTCCGGCACCGGACGTACTCTTAAAGGGAGTTGAAGTCCGGGACCGTCGGAATGGCATGAAAGGGCTTGTGCTTTGATTAATTAGTATTCATCAATGTCTGTGTAATATCTAGGCCTCGTTTATGTCTAGTGGTCTAGGAAGAGAGTAGTATGTGTGAGGGAGATTATTTGAAAACACTTAGGAAACTAGTTAACTATTTAATAAATACGTACTTGCTTAGTAAAAGGTTAAACATCAAGAGAGCTTGGATAGGCACAGTACAATATCGGCAATGTGAGGTTTGGCTAGATAAAGTGGTGATGATCACTGCCGGATTCTACACCCGCCAGATAAAGTAGTGATCATTCCGTCGGACAAACTCACGAACGAGATAGCCATTCACCGTCAGCTCTCTAGGGTTGGCCTGACAAAGTGGAATGACTGTCTCGGGACCGCTAGAGATTTATCTCTATAGGGTTGCGTCTTTTGTCTTAGTGCATATCTCACTAAGTGTAGTGCCCTCGCAAACATGATGTAACAAAGATAAGTTAAGTTAGAAACATTTAGTCATGACATGTTGATGGACATGAAGCGAACCCTAGATTGAGTCGGTCTCATAATGGTAATTTAAAAATCATAATAATAACATTTCGTTGTATAACTTAGTTATTCATTAGCTTCTCACTTTTACTAAGTACTTTGTACTTTCCTCCTTTGCATTTTCTTTTGTATGCATTGTGGGGTGAGAAGACGAACAGGTTGCCCAAGTGTAGATAACGAATTTTGAAGACATTGAAGTCTTGACGAAGCTTTTAGTTTATTTCTTTGTAAAGGTTGTACTAGACTAGTTATATTTCTTTCATTAGACTTGTTGTACTATACTTTTAAGACCTCGTAATGTATAAGTCTTTGGGTTTTCATCGTTGTAATTTAACTATCCATCTTTAGTATGCTTACTTTCTACTCATAGTAGCATTTTGTTTTTACCCGAGTCTTTTTAGCTTCCGTTTGCTTTATTTTGATACGACGACGTAGAGGCTTGCGTATAATATTAGATTTATTTTATGCTATACGCGCCGAACGTTTCTCTTCCGGATAAGGGCCCGGTATCCGGGAGCGGGGTGTTACATCGGTGGGTACAAAAAAAAGTACGAAATAAAACGTTTGTAATTTTCTTGGAAGTAACGATGTGATATCGACCAGAAAGTTAAATAAGACACGCCGAGCAAACGGCATGCAAAACGGACACCCAAATGGCCTTGTACAAGGTATCAAAATCACACCGTTAAGTACTCAGGGTACAACAAAAGTATGAAAAAGGTTTGTACTTTTCTTTGAAATTACGATGTGATATCGACCGAACGATAAATAAGGCACACCGCACAAACGGCAAGCAAAACGGAGACCGTAATGGCCTTGTACAAGGTTTCAAAATCACACCGTTAAGTACTCAGTGGGTACAAAAAAATACGAAAAATGGTTTGTAATTCCCGCGATAACGATGTGATATCGACCAGAAAGTTAAAAAAGACACGTCGGCGCAAACGGTATGCAAAAATGACACCCGAATGGCCTTGTACAAGGAATCAAAATTCACACCATTATGTAATCTATGGGTATGAAAAAAGTATGAAAAATAAGGTTGTGATTTTCTTCGATGTAATGATGTGATATTGACTAGAACGTTGAATAAGGCACGGTGGTGCAAACGGCATGAGAAACGGACACCCAAATGGCCTTGTACAAGGAATCAAAAATCACACCGTTAAGTACTCTCTGGGTACAAAAAAAGTATGAAGAAAAACGTTTGTAATTCTCTTTGAAGTAACTATGTGATATCGACGAGAAAGTTAAATAAGACAAATCGGCGTAAACGGCATTCGAAACGGACACCCGAATGGCCTTGTACAAGGAATCAAAACTCACAACGTTAAGTAATCGGTGGGTATAAAAAAGTATGAAGAAAAAGGTTTGTAATTATGTAATATTCCGATTTTCGGGAAAGGGCAGACGTGTAATTTTGTGAAAACGAAATATTATTTTTTCTTTTCTTTTATTGGAGTTAAGTTGTGATAAATATATATATATATATATATATATATATATATATATATATATATATATATATATATGATTCTCGAAATTATGTATATATAATTAAGGAAATTTTGATTTTTATGGTAATTAGGGGTAATTAAGGAAAAACGGATTAATTGGGGATTGTATTTAAGGAAAATAAACTCAGATTATTCCCATAGCCTAAATACTAATCAGAAACAGTTGCTACGCTCCTTCTCTGCGCAATTGAGGAGTGGAGAAGTGGCTAGGAGAGTTTTTAGAAATTTTGAAGCATAACTAAACCGTTTTCAGATCGGACTAGAGATTTGGAACCGTTGTGAAGGGGACATCATTTGGATATCAAGCTTGTGGGAAGTGCTACCGATTTTCGAGGTTGTTGGATTGGATTTTCCTTGCAAATACGTAAGAAACTCTTCCTATGATTTCAATTGTGGTTTATAAGGTTTAGATCAAGGTTTTGAGACGTTTAAATGCTAGAAAGTTGTGTCTTTTCGTTGATCAATGATGATAGATGTTATGGTATGTTTAGATATGAATTTCTGTGTTTTATTGAGTTTAATTCGATGTTAATTGTGTTGAAAACGGATTAGAAATCGTTAAGTGGCCGAAATCGGATTTACGCCAAAGAGCGTGACGCGCGATGCATTCATTGGAATGCGCACGCATTCTCTGTACATGATGTTCTGGTTTTGTTGCTGTTTGTTGAATGCACACTTTTCAAAGCAAAGCGCATGCATTCAGGGTTCAGGTTGTAGAAGTCTTTTTGCTTCAGGTGCAATGCGCACGCATTCCTCAGAATGCACACACATTGTGGTTCAGGCTGTTTCAGGATTGCCACTGTTCGTGCAATGCACACACATTGGATGGATAGAAACTTTCAGCAAGTTTCTGGACAGTCAATGCGCACGCATTACAACCAATGCGCGTGCATTGGACCCTGTTTTGGGAAAAATAAATGTTTAAGCTAGGTGTTGAGTTTTAAAGCTTGAATTATGATAAGATAACATTGTATAAACATGAACAAGCCTGGATTGAGCTTCTGATTCGTTTATTTTCGGCACCGAATGTACTCTTAAAGGGAGTTGAAGTTCGGATCCGTTGGTAGAGCATTATAGGCTTGTGCTTTGATGAATTATTATTCATCAATATCTGTAATTGTTAGGCCTTGTTTATGTCTAGTGGTCTAGGAAGAGAGTAGTATATGTGAGGGAGATTACTTGAAAGCACTTCGGTGGTTAGTTAACCATTTTAATAAATACGTACTTGCCTAGTAAAATATTAAACATCATGTCACTCTTGGATAGGCACCAGACAATATCGTGATGTGTGTCCTTTCCTGAAGGTGGATAACTCCGTAGGTCCACAAAACCCTAAGTAAGGAGGGACTCCACTAAAACGTGCGAACTATCAGAGTCTACCAGAATAGGCTTCCGTGGATATTGGTGTGATACACCAATATGTTGCCAAGAATATCCCCAATTTGGATATGCGTAGTGCCCTTGAGTGCGGTTGTAACATAGATAAGTTAAGTCGAAAATGTTTAGTCAATTCATGTTGATGGACATGAAATGAACCCTGATTGAGTCGGTCACATAAAGATAAGTAAACTTTTAAATATCTTTTCTTTATAAATCCTAATTATTGTCATAGATTCTTTATTTTATTAAGTCGTTGTACTTACCTCAAATCTGCAGTTTGCTATGTGTTTGGGGGTGAGAAGATGAACAGTTGATCAAGTGTAAGAGGAGGATTTTGATGATTTACGTTTGACGACACCTCATTGGAGTTGCACGCTTATTTAATTATTCCTTCTTTTAATTGTTTAGACTACACATTCTTTTAGAGTTTTCTTTTGGTCTTTCGAGACTTGTAGTACTTTTATTTTTCTTTTGAGGATATCGTACGTTGTTTTAAGATTTTTGTATTTTCTTTTGAATGTAATAGAGGTTACATTTCCATCTTTAGATAGTATTTCTATTCTTGGATTATTGAGAAAAATTTTGTGCCCGAGTCTTTTGCTTCCGTTTGCTTTATTTTGATACGACGTAGTAGAGGCTTACGTATAAAGTGAATTATTTTTATACGTGCCGAATGTTCCTTTTCCGGATAAGGACTCGGTGTCTAGGAAAGGGCGTTACAGTTGGTGTCAGAGCAAGGCGTCTTTTAGTCTTCCTTTCTCTAAGATAAGATTCCTTTAGGCCACTTAGAACCATTTTGATCCTTCCTGATCTTTCAGAATTTTAGGTAACCTCAGAGATACTATTGTTGATAGGTTTGGAATCAGAAGTTCTAAGGCCTAGCAAGAAGCGAGTGGCTTGGTTCAAGATGGGGGTCTAGTAGTTGTGGTTCATCTAGAAGATGTTGATGATCGTGTTAGTTTACCGTTGAAGAAGAACAAGAAAAGGACCCTATAGTTTTAAATCCTACGGATCATGGTGCAATTCTTGGTATATGTCGGCTATCCAAGAATTTTGTTTACATGGATTGTAAACATAAGGAAGTACCTTTCGGTGTGGAATGTACCGAGTAGAAGTTGAATAGTGCAGTTTCAGTAGTCCAAGAACGATTTGTCCCGTGAGATCCAAGCGGAAAGGTTGGGAAGTACACCAAGGAACATGGCTGAATGTTGAACAAGGTATTGGAAGCTGAGACCTTCAAGGACAAGCTTTCAGTCGTTAATGGTGCTAAGAGGAACTTAGTGGTCACGGCTTTGTCTGATACGGGAGCATCTAACACCATGGTGTCAACTAATATAGCTAAGAAGGTTAACCAATGGAAACTTTGAGAAACATGTTGGAAATAACAACACATTTAGGAAAAGTAACTAAGGTACCCAAGTTGATGCCTCAAGTAGATGTTCGAATTGGATCTTATCATTGCAAGAGTGACTTTACGGTTTTAGACTTTTTGGATTTTGATGTGATTCTTGGAATAGATTGGCTATCCAAGAATTTCGTTCACTTGGATTGTAGAGAAAAGAGAGTGACCTTTAAAGTACCCGGAAAATCAGATAAGTCTTATCAGGGTAATGTTTACAAGCCCAGTAAGAAGCGTCATCCGATCATTTCAGCAGTAAGGCATTAAGAGCTTGCCAGAAAGGTTGTAAAGGCTACTTGTTGTATGAAGTGGATGTGGAGCAAGTGAAGCCTAAGTTAGAAGAAACCCCTATAGTAAGAGAATACCCTGAAGTGTTTCCAGAAGAGTTACCGGGAAAGATGCCGAAAAGGGAGAACGAATTTGAGATCAAGTAGGTACCAGGAGCGGCACCAGTTGCTAAGGCACCCTATAGAATGGCACCGGCTGAATTGAAGGAGTTGAAAGCTCAACATAAGAGTATGCTTGAGAGAAACATAATTCAGCCTAGTACTTCGCCTTGGGGGCCCTGTTCTATTCGTTAAGAATAAAGATGGTGGCATGAGGATGTGTATCGACTACAGAGCCCTAAAAAATCTCGCCATCAAGAATAAGTACCCTCTACCAAGGATTGATGATATGTTTAATCAGTTGTAAGGCAAGAAAGTGTTCTCTAAGATTGATCTTAGGTCCGGTTATCATTAGTTGAAGATCAAGGTAGCAGATATACCGAAGACGGATTTTAGTACGAGGTATGGACATTACGAGTTCTTGGTTATGCCATTTGGACTTACTAATGCTCCATCTGCATTCATGGATTTAATGCAGCGAGTTTTTTGCCCTACTTGGATAAGTTTGTGATAGTATTCATAGACGACATCCTAGTTTACACTAAGGATGAGAAAGAGCACGAGGAACCCTTAAGGATAGTGTTGGAGACTTTGAAGAAGAACCATTTGTATGCAAAGTTCTCTAAGTGCAACTTCTGGTTGAATCAAGTGAGTTTCTTGGCTCATGTCATTTCTGGAGATGGCATTCGAGTTGATCCAGTAAATAATGAGGTAGTTGAGAATTGGCCTAGACCTACAACAGTTTCAGAAGTAAGAAGTTTTCTCGGTCTGGCTGGCTACTACCGGAAGTTTGTGTAGGACTTTTCGAAGATAGCTACTTCACTCACTAAGCTTACACAGAAGAATGTGAAGTTGGAATGGACTAGTGAGTGTGAATCAGCTTTTCATACCTTGAAGGCTAAGTTGACTACAGACCCAGTTTTGGCAGTACCAGAGATCTTTGATAACTACGACGTCTACATGGATGCATCAGGACAAGGTTTAGGCTATGTGTTGATGCAATGAGGGAATGTGATTGCTTATGCATCGAGACAGTTGAAAGTGCATGAGTAGCACTACTCGACACATGATCTAGAGTTGGCAGCAGTAGTGTTTGCCTTAAAGACTTGGAGGCACTACTTATATGGAGTTAAGGCCAGGATCTTCACCGACCACAAGAGCCTAAAGTATTTCTTCACTCAGGAGAATCTGAATATGAGACAGAGGATATGCTTAGAGTTTGTAAAGGACTACGACTTGGATATTTAGCATCCGGGTAAAGCGAATATAGTGGCAGATGCCTTGAGCAGAAAAACAGTGTACACGGTTTCGTTTCGAGCATGGAAGAAGTTGCAGGAATGTTTGATGGGATGAAAATCAGTAGTTTTGATCTGATTGAGGATCGACAATTTGTGGCAACGTTGTTATCAAGGTCCGAGTTGATGGATGATATTCAGGAAAAGTAAGATGAAGATCCAGTTTTGGTTGATTTGAAGCGTGTTGCAAGAGAAAATCCTACAGTGGGTTATGTGTTAGATATGAATGGAAACCTTTGGTACCAGGATCAGTTGTGTGTGCCTAATGTTGGTGACCTAAGACAAAGAGTTATGGACGAGGCACATAGGATTGCTTTTGTGGTTCATCCATGTGCTACTAAAATGTACAGAGACTTGAAGGAAAAGTTTTGGTGGCCCTCGATGAAGGTAGAAATAGCTAAGTTCGTAGCAGAATGTGACACTTGTCATGGTTAAGGTAGAGCGTAGAAGACCAGGAGGAATGCTTAAGCCCTTGGATATCCCCGAACGGAAATGGGATAAAATCACGCTGGATTTTATCACCGGGTTATAGAAAACAAAAAGTCGGCATGATGCGATTTGGGTAAATGTGGATAGATTGACCAAATTAGCCCACTTCCTACCAACTAAGGTAAACATGTCTTTGGAGAAGTTGAAAACACTATATCTGGTTAATATAGTGAAGTTACACGGAGTACCTTTCTCTATAGTCTCGGATCGAGATAGTCGGTTTTGGAAAGGTTTGCAGCAAGCTTTTGGTACACGGTAGGATTTGAGTATGGCCTTTCATCCTCAGACAGATGGACAGTCAGAAAGGACGACCCAAACACTTGAAGATATGCTAAGAGCTTGTGTTTTGGAAGTAGGCGGATCATGGGATGATTACCTACCCGTAGAGGAGTTTGCCTACAATAACAGTTATCATGCAAGCATAGGCATGCGACCATTTGAAGCTTTGTATGGGAAAAGATGTAGAACGCCGTTGTTTTGGGATCAAGTCGGGGAAAGACAAGTCACCGGGCGGGAATTGGTTGAACAAGCTAAGGAAAGGGTTCAGTTGGTTAAGAAGAATCTGATGGCAGCACAAGATAGGTAGAAAAATGGGCAGATATTAGAAGGAGACCTCTTGAGTTTGAAGTCGGTGAAAGAGTTTATCTGCGAGCTTCACCGATGAAGGGAGTGAAACGTTTTGGGCAAAAAAGAAAGCTAAGTCCAAGGTATGTTGGACCGTTTAAGATTCTGGAGACTACGGTTGATCCGGAAGTTCTTCAAGACAACCTTGCATATGATGAGAGACCGATCAGGATCTTGGACCGGAAAGAAAAGATGATCAAGAGACGGTTGATTCCATTGGTTTTGGGGCAATAGAACAACCATACACTAAATGAGGCTACTTGGGAAGTCGAGGATGAAATGATCGGTGAGTTTTCAAACTTTTTGAGTTTACCAGGTATGTTCTAGTTTCGAGGATGAAACTCCTTCTAAGGGGGAGAATGTAATATTCGATTTTCGGGAAAGAGCAAGCGTGTCATTTTTTTAAGAAAATTAAATAATATTATTTATTTTCTTTTATTGGAGTTAAAGTGTGATAAATATATATATATATATATATATATATATATATATATATATATATATGATTCTCAAAATTATGTATATACAATTAAGGGAAATTCTGATTTATGTGGTAATTAGGGGTAATTAAGGAAAAACGGATTAATTGTGAATTGTATTTAAGGAAAATAAACTTAGATTATTCCCATAACCTAAATACTAATTAGAAATAGTTTCCATGCTCCCTCTCTGTGCAATTATGGAGAGGAGAAGAGGCTAGGAGAGTTTTAAGAAATTCTGAAGCATAACTAAACCGTTTTCAGATCGGATGAAAGATTTGGAACCGTTGTGAATAGGACATCGTTTGGATATCAAGCTTGTAGGAAGTGCTGTAGATTTTCAAAGCTGTTGGATTGGATTTTGCTTGCAAAAACATGTAAGGGACTCATCCTATGATTTCAATTGTGGTTTATAAGGTTTAGATCAAGGTTTTGAGACGTTTAAATGCTAGAAAGTTGAGTCTTTTCGTTGATCAATGATCATAGATGTTATGGTATGTTTAGATAAGAATTTCTGTGTTTTACAGAGTTTAATTTGATGTTAATTGTGTTGAAAACGGATTAGAAATCGTTAAGTGGCAGAAATTGGATTTAGGCCAGCAGGCAGAATGCACACGCATTCCCTATCCAGGATGTTCTAGTTTTGTTGTTGTTTGTCGAATGCCCATGCATTCAGAGCAATGCGCCCACATTCATGGTTCAGGTTGTTGAAGTCTTTTTGCTTCAGGTGCAATGTGCACACATTCCTCAGAACGCGCACACATTGTTGGTTCAGCCGTTTCAGGATTGCCATCGCTCATACAACGCGCGCGCATTACCGGATAGAAACTTTCAACAAGTTTTACGTCGGTGAATACGAACACATTCCAACCAATATGTATGCATTGGACCCTATTTTGGGAAAAATAAATGTTTAAGCTATGTGTTGAGTTTTAAACCTTAAATTATGATAAGATAACATTGTATAAACATGAACAAGCCTGGATTTAGCTTCGATTCGTTTAGTTTCGCAGCAAAATGTACTCAAAGGAGATGAAGTTCGAATCCGTCGGGAAGAGCATGATAGGCTTGTGCTTTGATGAATTAGTATTCATCAATGTCTCACGTAATTGTTAGGCCTTGTTTATGTCTAGTGGTATAGGGAGAGAGTAGTATATGTGAGGGAGATCACTTGAAAACACTTAGGTGGTTAGTTAACCATTTTAATAAATACGTACTTTACTAGTAAAAGATTAAACATCATGTCACTCTTGGATAGGCACCAGACAATATCACGATGTGTGTGCTTTCCTGAAGGTGGATAACTCCGTAGGTCCACAAAACCCTAAGTATGGAGGGACTCCACTGAAACATGCGCACTATCGGAGTCTACCAGAATAGGCTTCCGTGGATATTGGTGTGATCCACCAATATGTTGCCAAGCATATCCCCAGTTTGTATATGTGTAGTGCCCATGTGTGCGGTTATAACATAGATAAGTTAAGTTAGAAACGTTTAGTCAATTCGTGTTGATGGAGAAGAAATGAACCCCAGATTGTGTTTGTCACATAAAGATAACTAAACTTTTAAATATCTTTTCTTTATAAATCTTAATTATTGTCATAGCTTCTTTCTTTTATTAAGTATGTTGTACTTACCACAAATGCATATTTTCTATGTGTTTAGGGGTGAGAAGATGAACATGTTGATCAAGTGTACGAGGAGGATTTCGATGACGACGTTTGACGACGCATCATTAGAGTTGCACATTTATTTAATTATTCCTTCTTTTAATTGTTTAGACTACACATTCTTTTAGAGTTGTCTTTTGCTCTTTCGAGACTTGCAGTACTTTTACTTTTCCTTTGAGGATATCGTACGTTGTTTTGGGATTTTCGTATTTTCTTTTGAATGTAATAAATGTTACATTTCCATTTGCAGATAGTATTTCCATTCTTGGATTATTCAGAAAAATTTTGTACCCGAGTCTTTTGCTTCCGTTTGCTTTAATTTGATACGACGTAGTAGAGGCTTACATACAAAGTGAATTTATTTTTTATTTTATACGTGCCAAACGTTCCTTTTCTGGATAAGGACTCGGTGTCCGGGAACGGGGCGTTACAAATTATCTTTGAAGTAACGATTTGATATTGAACACAACGATAAATAAGGCACGTCGGACCAAACGGCAGGCAAAGCGGACACTAGAATGGTCTTGTACAAGGAATCAAAAATCACACCATTAAGTACTCTATGGGTACAAAAAAAGTACGAAAATAAGGTTTGTATATATCTTTGAAGTAACGATGTGATATCGACCAGAATGATAAATAAGGCACGCCGGCGCAAACGGCATGCGAAACGGACACTAGTATGGCCTTGTACAATGAATCAAAAATCACACCGTTAAGTAATCCCGGTACAAAAAAAGTATGAAAAAAAGTTTGTAATTTTCTTTGAAGTACTGATGTGATATCGACCAGAACGATAAATAAGGCACGCCGGCGCAAATGGCAAGCAAAACGGAGACCAGAATGGCCTTGTACAAGGAATCCAAAATCACACCGTTAATTAATTGGTGGGTACAAAAAAAGGATTGAAATTTTCTTTGAAGTAACGATGTGATATCGACCAGAAAGTTAAATAAGACACATCGGTGCAAACGGCATGCAAAACGGACACCCAAATGGCCTTGTACAAGGAATCAAAAATCACACCGTTAAGTAATCATTGGGTATAAAAAATGTATGAAAAAAAAAGGTTTGTAATTATCTTTGAAGTAACGATGTGATATCGACCACATCGATAAATAAGGCACGGCGGTGCAAATGGCAAGCAAAACGGACACTAGAATTGCCTCATACAAGGAATCAAAAATCACACCGTTAAGTACTCAATAGGTACAAATAAAAGTACAAGAAAAAATGTTTGTAATTATCTTTGAAGTAACGATGTGATATCGACCAGAATGATAAATAAGGCACGCCGGCGGAAACGGCATGCGATACGGACACTAGAATGGCTTTATACAATGAATCAAAAATCACACCGTTAAGTAATCGGTGGGTACAAAAAAAAGTACGAAAAAAAAGTTTGTAAATTTCTTTGAAGTACTGATGTGATATCGACCAGAACGATAAATAAGGCACGCCGGTGCACACGGCAAGAAAAACGGAGACCAGAATGGCCTTGTACAAGGAATCAAAAATCACACCGTTAAGTAATTGGTGGGTACAAAAAAAATAAAAAAGTTTGTAATTATCTTTGATGTAACGATGTGATATCGACCAGAAAGTTAAATAAGGCATGTCAGTGCAAACAGCATGCAAAATGGACACCCAAATGGCCTTGTACAAGGAATCAAAAATCACACCGTTAAGTAATCATTGGGAATAAAAAAAAGTAAGAAAAAAAAAGGTTTGTAATTATCTTTGAAGTAACGATGTGATATCGACCACATCGATAAATAAGGCACGGCAGTGCAAGCGGCAAGCAAAACGTACACTACAATGGTTATGTACAAGGAATCAAAAATCACACCGTTAAGTACTCTATAGGTACAAACAAAAGTATGAAAAAAAACATTTGTAATTTTCTTTGAAGTACTACTGTGTTATCGACCAGAACGATAAATAAGGCATGCCGGCGCAAACGGCATGCAAAACGGAGACTAGAATTGCCTTGAACAAGGTATGAAAAATCACACCGTTAAGTACTCTGTGCGACAAAAAAAGTATGAAAAAAGGTTTGTAATTATCTTTGAAGTAACGATGTGATATTGACCTCAACGATAAATAAAGCCCGGCGGTGCAAACGACATACGAAACGGACACTAGAATGGCCTTGTACAAGGAATCAAAAATCACACCGTTAAGTACTCTATGGGTACAAAAAAAGTACGAAAAAAATGTTTGTAATTATCTTTGGAGTACCGATACGATATCGACACAACAATAAATAAGGCACGGCGGTGCAAACGGCAGGCGAAACGGACACCCAAATAGCCTTGTACAAGGAATCAAAAATCACACCGTAAAGTAATCCGTGGGTACAAAAAAAAGTACGAAAAAAAGGTTTGTAATTTTTTTTGTAGTAACGATGTGATATCGGCCAGAAATTTAAATAAGACAAGTCAGTGCAAACGGCATACAAAACGGACAACCGAATGGCCTTGTACAATGAATCAAAAATCACACCGTTAAGTAATCTACGGGTATGAAAAATGTAAGAATAATAAGGTTGTGATTTTCATCGAACGTAACGATGTGATATCGACCAGAACGTTAAATAAGGCACGGTGGCTTAAACGGCATGCGAAACGGACACCCGAATAGCCTTGTACAAGGAATCAAAAATCACACCGTTAAGTAATCGGTGGGTTAAAAAAAGTATGAAAAAAAACGTTTGTAATTTTCTTTGAAGTACTGATGTGATATCGACCACAACGATGAATAAGGCACTCTAGCGCAAACGGAAATCAAAACGGAGACCAGATTGGTCTTGTACAAGGAATCAAAAATAACACCGTTATGTACACAATAGGGACAACGAATATTACGAAAAAAAAAGTTTGTAATTTTCTTTGAAGCACTGATGTGATATCAACCAGAACGATAAGTAAGGCACGCCGGTGTAAACGGCATGCGAAACAGATACCTGAATGACCTTGTACAAGGAATCAAAAATAACACTTTTATGTACTCTGTGGGTACAAAAAAAGTATGAAAAAAAGGTTTGTCAGTTTCTTTGTAGTAACGATGTGTTCTCAATCAGAAAGTTAAATAAGACAAATCGTCGTAAACGGCATGCGAAACGGACACCCGAATGGCCTTGTACAAGGAATCAAGAATCACACCTTTAGGTACTCTATGGGTACAAAAAATCTATGTGTATGACAAAAGTACGGATAAAATGGTTTGTACTTTTTTGTGAAGTAACGATGTGATATCGACTAGAATGTTAAATAAGACACGTCGGCAAAAACGGCATGCAAAACGGACACCCCAATGGCCTTGTACAATGAATCCAAAATCACACCGTTTAGTAATTTATGGGTATGAAAAAAGTACGAAAAATAAGGTTGTGATTTTCTTCGACGTAACGATGTGATATCGACCAGAACGTTGAATAAGACACGGTGGCGCAAATGGCATGCGAAATGGACACCAGAAGGGCCTTGTACAAGGAATCAAATATCACACCGTTAAGTAATCGGTGGGTACAAAAAAAGTACGAAAAAAATGTTTGTATTTTTCTTTGAAGTACAAATGTGATATCGACCAGAACGATAAATAAGACAAATCGGCGTAAACGGCATGCGAAACGGACACTAGAATGGTCTTATACAAGGAATCAAAAATGACACTGTTAAGTAATCATTGTGTATAAAAAAAGTACGAATAAAACGTTTTTAATTCTCTTTGAAAGAACTATGTGATATAGACCAGAAAGTTAAATAAGACAAATCGGCGTAAACGGAATGCGAAACGGACACCCGAATGTCCTTGTACAAGGAATCAAAAATCACACCGTTAAGTAATCAGTGGGTTCAAAAAAAGTATGAAAAAAAAGTTTTTAATTTTTCTATGAAGTACTGATGTGATATCGACCAGAACGATAAATAATTCACGCCGGCGCAAAACGGACACCAGAATGGCCTTGTACAAGGAATCAAAAATCACACCGTTAAGTAATCGGTGGGTACAAAAGGGTAAGAAAAAAGGTTTGTAATTATCTTTGAAGTAACGATGTGATATCGACCACAACGACAAATAAGGCACGGGCGGTGCAAACGGCATGGCGAAACGGACACCGAATGGCCCTGTATAAGGAATCATAAATCACACCGTTAAGTAACCGGTGGGTATAAAAAAGGTTTGTAATTATCTTTGAAGTAACGATGTGATATCGACCACAACGATAAATAAGGCACGGCGAATCAAACGGCTGGCAAAACGGACACTAGAATGGCCTTGTACAAGGAATCAAAAATCACACCATTAAGTACTCTATGGGTACAAAAAAACGTTTCTAATTTTCTTACAAGTACTGATGTGATATCGACCAGAACGATAAATAAGGCACGCCGGCACAAACGGCATGCGAAACGGAGACCAGAATGGCCTTGTACAAGGAATCAAAAATCACACCATTAAGTAATCATTGGGTATAAAAAAGTACGAAATAAAAGGTTTGTAATTATCTTTGAAGTAACAATGTGATATCGACTCCAACGATAAATAAGGCATGGCGGTGCAAACAGTAGGCAAAATGGACACTAGAATGGCCTTGTACAAGGAATCAAAAATCACACCGTTATGTACTCTATGGGTACAAAAAAAGTATGAAAAAAAGGTTTGTAATTATCTTTGAAGTACTGATGTGATATCGACCAGAACGATAAATAAGGCACGCCGGCGCAAACGGACACTAGAATGGCCTTGTACAAGGAATCCAAAATCACACCGTTAAGTACTATATAGTACAAAAAAGTACCAAAAAAACGTTTGTAATTATCTTTTAACTAACTATGTGATATCGACCAGAAAGTTAAATAAGACAAATCGGCGCAAACGGCATGCGAAACGGACACCCGAATGGCCTTGTTCAAGGAATCAAAAATCACACCGTTAAGTAATCTATGGGTACAAAAAAGTACGAAAAAAGGATTGTAATTATCTTTGAAGTAACGATGTGATATCGACCAGAACGATAAATAAGGCACGCCGGCGGAAACGGCAAGCAAAACGGAGACCAGAATGGCCTTGTACAAGGTATCAAAAATCACACCGTTAAGTACTCTGTGGGTACAAAAAAAATTACGAAAAAAGGTTTGTAATTATCTTTGAAGTAACGATATGATATCGACCACAATTATACATAAGGCACGGCGATGCAAACGGCATGCGAAACGGACACTAGAATGGCACCGTACAAGGAATCAAAAATCACACCGTTAAGTACTCTATGGGTACAAAAAAAAGTACAAATATTTTGTTTTGTAATTCTCTTTGAAGTGACTATGTGATATCGACCAGAATGTTAAATCAGTCAAATCGGCGTAAACGGCATGCGAAACGGACACCCGAATGGCCTTGTACAAGGAATCAAAAATCACACCGTTAAGTACTCTATGGGTACAAAAATATAAGGGTATGAAAAAAGTACGAATAAAATGGTTTGTAATTTTCTGTGAAGTAACAATGTGATATCGACCAGAAAGTTAAATAAGACACGTCGGCGCAAACGGCAGGCAAAACGGACACCCAAATGGCCTTGTACAATGAATCCAAAATCACACTGTTAAGTAATTTATGGGTATGAAAAAAGTATGAAAAATATGGTTGTGATTTTCTTCGACGTAACTATGTGATATCGACCAAAATGTTGAATAAGGCACGGTGGCGCAAAAGGCAAGCGAAATGGACACCAGAATGGCCTTGTACAAAGATTCAAATATCACACCGTTAAGTAATCGGTGGGTACAAAAAAAGTACGAAAAAAAAGGTTTATAATTTTCTTTGAAGTACTGATGTGATATCGACAAGAATGATAAATAAGACAAATCGGCATAAATGCCATGCGAAACGGAGACCAGAATGCCCTTGTAAAGGAATCAAAAATGACACCGTTAAGTAATCATTGGGTACAAAAAAAAAGTACGGAAAAAACGTTTTTAATTCCCTTTGAAGTAACTATGTGATATCGACCAGAAAGTTAAATAAGAAAAATCGGCGTAAATGGCATACGAAACTGTCACCCGAATGTCCTTGTACAAGGAATCAAAAATCACACCGTTAAGTAATCGGTGGGTACCAAAAAAGTACGAAAAAAAATTTTGAAATTTTCTTTGAAGTACTAATGTGATATCGACCAGAACGATAAATAAGTCGCGCCGGCGCAAAACGGACACCATAATGGCCTTGTACAAGGAATCAAAAATCACACTGTTAAGTAATCAGTGGGTACAAAAAAAGTATGAAAAAAAGGTTTGTAATTATCTTTGATGTAACGATGTGATATCGACCACAACGTTAAATATGGCACGGCGGTGCAAACGGCATGGCGAAACGGACACCCGAATGGCCTTGTACAAGGAATCATAAATCACACTGTTAAGTAACCGGTGGGTATAAAAAAAGTATGAAAAAAAGGTTTGTAATTATCTTTGAAGTAACGATGGGATATCGACCACAACGACAAATAAGCCACGGCAAAGCAAACGGCAGGCAAAACGGACATTAGAATGGCCTTGTACATGGAATAAAAATCACACCGTTAAGTACTCTATGGGCACAAAAAAAATAACTACAAATGTTTGTAATTTTCTTTGAAATCTTGATGTGATATCGACCGAGCGATAAATAAGCCACGCCCGCCGCAAGCGCCATGCGCGAACGGAGACCGAAATGCCCTTGTAAAGGAATCAAAAATCACACCGTTAAGTAATCATTGGGTATAAATAAAAGTACGAAATAATCGGTTTGTAATTATCTTTGTATAACGATATGATATCGACCACAACGATCAATAAGTCACGGCGGTGCAAGCGGCGAGCAAAGCAGACACGAAATGGCCTTGTACAAGGAATCAAAAATCACATTGTTAAGTAATCGGTGGGTACAAAAAAGAATGAAAAAATGTTTGTAATTTTCTTTGGAAATCTTGATGTGGTATCAACCACAACGATAAATAAGGCACGGCGGTGCAAACGGCATGGTGAAACGGACACCCGAATGGCCTTGTACAAGGAATCGTAAATCACACCGTTTTTTTTGTACCGGTCGGCATAAAAAAAGTACGAAAAAAAGGTTTGTAATTATTTTTGAAATAACGATGTGATATCGACCACAACGTTAAATAAGTCACGGTGAAGCAAACGGTAGGCAAAACGGACACTAGAATGGCCTTGTACAAGGAATCAAAAATCACACCGTTAAGTACTCTATGGGTACAAAAAAAAAGTACGAAAAAAACGTTTGTAATTTTCTTTGAAGTACTGATGTGATATCGACCAGAACGATAAATAAGGCACGCCGGCGCAAACGGCATGCGAAACGGAGACCAGAATGGCTTGTAAAAGAATCAAAAATCACACCATTATGTAACCATTGGGTTTAAAAAAGTCTGAAATAAAAGGTTTGTAATTATATTTGAAAATAACGATGTGATATCGACCACAACGATAAATAAGGCACGGCGGTGCAAGCGGCGAGCAAAAGCGGACACTAGAATGGTCTTGTAGAAGGAATCAAAAATCACACCGTTAAGTGGGTACAAAAAAACTGAAAAAAAAAAGTTTGTAATTTTCATTGAAGTACTGATGTGATATCGACCAGAACAATAAATAAGGCATGCCGGCGCAAACGGCAGGCGAAATGGACACTAGAATGGCCTTGTACAAGGAATCAAAAATCACACCGTTAAGTACTCTGTGGGTACAAGAAAAGTACGAAAAAAAAGGTTTGTAATTATCTTTGATGTACTGATGTGAAATCGGCCACAACGATAAATAAGGCACGGCGGCGCAAACGGCTGGTAAAACGGACACTAGAATGGCCATGTACAAGGAATAAAAAATCACACCGTTAAGTACTCTATGGTACAAAAAAAATTGTACGAAACAAAACATTTGTAATTATCTTTGAAGTAACGATGTGATATCGACCACAACGATAAATAAGGCACGACGGTGCAAACGGCATGGCGAAATGGACACCTGAATGGCCTTGTACAAGGAATCATAAATCACACCGTTAAGTAACCGGTGGGTATTAAAAAATTATGAAAAAAGGTTTGTAATTATCTTTGGAGTAACGATGTGATATCGACCACAACTATAAATAAGCCACGTCGAAGCAAACGGCAGGCAAAACGGACATTAGAATGGCCTTGTACAAGGAATCAAAAATCACACCGTTAAGTACTCTATGGGTACAAAAAAAAGTACGAAAAAAACGTTTGTAATTTTCTTTGAAGTACTGATGTGATTTCGACCAAAACGATAAATAAGGCACCCCGGCGCAAACGGCATTCGAAACGGAGACCATAATGGCCTTGTAAAGGAATCAAAAATCACACCGTGAAGTAATCATTGGGTATAAAAAAAAGTACGAAATAAAAGGTTTGTAATTATCTTTGAAGTAACGATGTGATATCGACCACAACGATAAATAAGGCACGGCAGTGCAAACGGATGGAAAAATGGACACTAGAATGGCCTTGTACAAGGAATCAAAAATCACACCGTTAAGTACTCTATGGTACAAGAAAAATGTATGAAACAAAACGTTTGTAATTATCTTTGAAGTAACTATGTGATATCGACTAGAAAGTTAAATAAGACAAATCGGCGCAAGCGGCATGCGAAAGCGGACACCGAATGGCCTTGTACAAGGAATCAAAAATCACACCGTTAAGTATATGGGTAGTAAAAAGTACAAAAAAGGTTTGTAATTATCTTTGGCGTAACGATGTGATATCGACCACAATGATAAATAAGGCACGCCGGCGCAAAAAAGGCTACGCCCGTCACGAAAGCGGCAAGCAAAACAAAGACCCGATTGGCCTTGTACAAAGGAATCAAATATCACACCGTTAAGTAATCGGTGGGTATAAAAAAAAGCGAAAAAAGGTTTGTAATTTTCTTTGAAATCTTGATGTGATATCGACGAGCGATAAATAAGGCTCGCCGGTGCGAAAAGCGGACACGGACACGGAATGGCCTTGTACAAGAATCAAAAATCACACCGTTAAGTAATCGGTGGGTACAAAAAGTGTCACGAAAAAAGGTTTGTAATTATCTTTGAAGTAACGATGTGATACGAGCGATAAATGAGACACGCTGCGGAATCGACAAGCAAAAAAGCGAGACGAGAATGGCCTTGTACAAGGTATCAAAAATCACACCATTAAGTACTCTGTGGGTGGGTACAAAAAAGTATGAAAAAAGGTTTGTAATTATCTTTGAAGTAACGATGTGATATCGACCACAATGATAAATAAGGCACGGCGGTGCAAACGGCATGCGAAATGGACACTAGAATGGCAGCGTACAAGTAATCAAAAATCACACCGTTAAGTACTCTATGGGTACAAAAAAAAGTGCGAAAAAAATGTTTGTAATTCTCTTTGAAGTAACAATGTTATATCGACCAGAAAGTTAAATCAGACAAATCGGCGTAAACGGCATGCGAAACGGACACCCGAATGGCCTTGTACATGGAAAAGAAATGACTCCGTTAAGCACTCTATGGGTACAAAAAAAGTATGAAAAAACGTTTGTAATTCTCTTTGAAGTAACTATGTGATATCGACCAAAAAGTTAAATAACACAAATCGGCATAAACGGCATGCAAACCGGACACTAGAATGGTCTTGTGCAAGGAATCAAAAATCACAACGTTAAGTACTCTGTGGTTACAAAAAAAAGTACAAAAAAAACATTTGTAATTTTCTTTGAAGTACTGATGTGATATCGACGAGCGATAAATAAGGCACGGCGGTGCAAGCGGCAAGAAAAGCGGATACGAATGGCCTTGTACAAGGAATCAAAAATCACACCGTTAAGTAATCGGTGGGTATAAAAAGAAATCTGCGGAAAAAGGTTTGTAATTATCTTTGAAGTAACGATGTGATAACGACCACAGCGATAAATAAGACACGTCGGTGCAAACGGCATGCAAAATGGACACCGAATGGCCTTGTGCAAGGAATCAAAAATCACACCGTTAAGTAATCCGTGGGTATAAAAAAAAGTATGAAAAAGGTTTGTAATTATCTTTGAAGTAACGATGTGATATCGACCACAACGATAAATAAGGCACGCGGTGCAAGCGGCGGGCAAAACGGACACAAGAATGTCCTTGTACAAGGAATCAAAATCACCTTTATTAAGTACTCTACAAGTACAAAAAAAAATCGAAAAAAACATTTTTAATTTTTCTTTGAAATCTTGATGTGATATTGACCAGAACGATATAAGCCATGTCGGCGCAAACGGCAAGCAAAATGGGGACCAGAATGGCGTTGTACAAGGTATCAAAAATCAAACCGTTAAGTACTCTGTGGGTAAAAAAAATAGTACGAAAAAAAGTTTGTAATTTTCTTTGAAGCACTGATGTGATATCGACCAGAACGATAAATAAGGCACGGCGTTGCACACGGCGAGCAAAGCGGACACTAGAATGGCCTTGTACAAGGAATCAAAAATCACACCGTTAAGTACTCTATGTGTCCAAAAAAAATTATGAAAAAAACGTTTGTAATTTTCTTAGAAGTAACAATGTGATATCGACCAGAAAGTTAAATAAGACACGTCGGTGCAAACGGCATGCAAAAGCGGACACCGAATGGCCTTGTAGAAGGAATCAAAAATCACACCGTTAAGTAATCTATGGGTATGAAAAAATACGAAAATAAGGTTGTGATTTTGAAAATCGATGATGTGATATCGACCATAACGATAAATAAGACACGTCGGTGCAAGCGGCATGCGCGGCGGACACCCAATTGGCCTTGTACAAGAAATAAAAAATCACACCTTAAAGTAATCGGTGGGTATAAAAGAAGTACGAAAAAAGGTTTGTAATAATCTTTGAAGTAACGATGTGATATCGACGAGCGATTAATAAGGCACGCGCCCGGTGCAAGCGGCATGCAAAAAGCAGACACCCGAATGTCCTTGTACAAGGAATCAAAAATCACACCGTTAAGTGCTCGAGGGTACAAAATGAGTCTGAAAAAAGTTTGTGATTTTCTTGGAAATCTTGATGTGATATCGACCACAACGATATATAAGGCACGCCGGCGCAAATGGCAAGCAAAACGGAGACCATAATGGTCTTGCACATGGAATCAAAAATCACACCATTAAGTAATCGGTGGGTACAAAAAAAGTAAGAAAAAAAAGTTTTTAATTCTCTTTGAAGTAACAATATGATATCGACCAGAAACTTAAATAAGACAAATCTGTGTAAACGGCAGGGTAAACGGACACCCGAATGGCCTTGTACAAGGAATCAAAAATAACACCGTTAAGTACTCTATGGGTACAAAAAAAGTACGAAAAAAACGTTTGTAATTTCCTTTGAAGTAACTATGTGATATCGACCAGAAAGTTAAATAAGACAAATCGGTGTAAACGGCATGCGAAACGGACACCCGAATGGCCTTGTACAAGGAATCAAAAATCACACCGTTAAGTAATCTGTGGATACAAAAAAAGTATGAAAAAAAGGTTTGCAATTCTCGTTGAAGTATCTATGTAATATCGAACACAACGATAAATAAGGCACGGCGGTGCAAACGGCAGGCAAAACGGAGACCAGAATGGCCTTGTACAAGAAATCAAAAATCCCACCATTAAGTAATCATTGGGTATAAAAAAATCAAAAAACAAGGTTTGTAATTATCTTCGAAATAACGATGTGATATCGACAACAACGATAAATAAGACAAATCGGCGTAAACGGCATACAAAGCGGACACCCGAATGGCCTTGTACAAGGAATCAAAAATCACACCGTTAAGTAATCGGTGGGTATAAAAAAGTACCAAAAAAGGTTTGTAATTATCTTTGAAGTAATGATGTGACATCGACCACAGCGATAATTAAGGCACGGTGGTTGCCAACGGCAAACAAAAGCGGACACCGAATGGCCTTGTACAAGGAATCAAAAATCACAATCTTTATTAAGTACTCTATGGGTAAAAAAAAGTCTGAAAAAAATGTTTGTAATTTTCTTTGAAATCTTGATGTGATATCGACCACAACGATAAATAAGGCTCGGCGACGTGAGCGGCGGTAAACGGACACCAAATGGCCTTGTACAAGGAATCAAAAATCATACCGTTAAGTACTCTGTGGGTACAAAGAAAGTACGAAAAAAAAAGGTTTGTAATTATCTTTGAAGCGACGATGTGTTATCGACCACAACGATAAATAAGGCACGGCGGTGCAAACGGCAGTCAAAACGGACCCTGGTCGATATCCATAGAGTACAAACCTTTTTTTTCATACTTTTTTTGTACCCACAGAGTACTTAACGGTGTGATTTTTGATACCCTGTACAAGGCCATTATGGTCTCCGTTTTCCTTGCCGTTTGAGCCAGCGTGCCTTAGTTATCATTCTGGTTGATATCACATCAGTATTTCAAAGAAAATTACAAACGTTTTTTTCGTACTTTTTTTTGGACCTATAGAGTACTTTACAAGGACATTCTAATGTCCGTTTCGCATGCCGTTTGCACCGCCTTGCCATATTTATCGTTGTGGGTAATATCGTTATTTTTTTGTACCCACGGAGTACTTAACGGTGTGATTTTTGATTCCTTGTACAATGTCATTCGGTTGTCCGTTTTGCATGCCGTTTGTGCCGACGAGTCTTATTTAACTTTCTGGTCAATAACACATCGCTACTTCAAAGAGAATTACAAACGTTTTTTCGTACTTTTTTTGTACCCACCGATTACTTAACGGTGTGATTTTTGATTCCTTGTACAAGGCCATTCTGGTCTCCGTTCTGCCTGCTGTTTGCACCGCCATGCCTTATATATCGTTAAGGTCGATATCATATCGTTACATGAAAGATTATTACGTACCGTTTTTTCGTACTTTTTTTATACCCAAGGATTACTTAACGTTGTGATTCTTGATTCTTTGTACAAGGCCATTCGGGTGTCCGTTTCGCATGTCGTTTGCGCCGGCGTGCCTTTTTTATTGTCCTGGTCGATATCACATCAGTACTTCAAAGAAAATTACAAACATTTTTTTTTTACTTTTTTTGTACCCACCTTGCACTTAACGGTGTGATTTTTGACTCCATGTACATGGTCATTCAGGTGTCTGTTTTGCGCCGGCGTGCCTTATTCATCATTCTGGTCGATATCACATCAACACTTCAAAGAAAATTACAAACATTTTTTTCGTAGTTTTTTTGTACCCATAGAGTACTTAACGGTGTCCGTTTTTCCTGTTGTTTGTTTTAGTAATACCATCCGCAACGGAAGCGATTTAAGGATCTAGATCTATAATTTACACGTAATAAAATAACTAGATCTACTCTACAAGGGGGTTGTAGAACATACCTCTTGGATCTCAAAATCCAAGTAGAAGAACATCAATAGAAAGAATAAAAGATGGTGTGAAGAGCACCATGATCTTCTGCACGTGTGATCCGAGCAACTCCCGTGGAAGGAAATTCTCGTCTCAAATCCTTCCAATATGCTACCGGAAAAAATCTCCAAGATTTTCCTTGCTCCCCTTGGCCGAAAATTTTCTTCTCCTCTTTAAGAGGTAGAAGACGAAATTTATGATGTGTATTAGGCTTGGGAGAACTCTCTTTATATAGGAGAGCAATCATTGTCCTCCAAAGATTTTATTTTGCAAATAAATAAATCCAATAAATAAAAGATAATCCCATAATATTCTAGAACAAATCTAGAATAATATTTATCTTTATTTCTTACCATAAATATTTATCAATAAATATTTTGTGCACATGTCTTATTAATTCACAAGAAAACTAATTTCTTGTTCCATAATACACCTTTGGCGAAAATTTACTCCTTTTGACCTAGTCACAATAATTTTCGCCATACACACACCTAAATTGGGCCAAGATTATGAAAAATGTCTTTTCACATATTTAATTATTTAGCCCAACTAATTTAATAGTCCACTAAACAATTAATTCACATATCGTTTTAATTAAATTCTAACAAGATATAAATTAATATTATTAGGATTCGACGTCCGAGAATAGCTATGCTATATTGGAGGCACGTCGGGGACCATGGACTAATAATCAGCGGCTCCGATAAATCAAATAAATAATTATCTTACGAACAAAATAATTATATTCGATAAATCAATCACAGGAATATGCCACCATAATCCCGTGACTGCACTCCTCCGATTATAAGATTATATTTATCTCCTCACGAGAATGATAATAAACGTCCATTGATATAATCATTACATATGGATTAATCATCCATAGACTGTTCATTCTAAATCTGGAAGTTACCGTTAACCCTTTTCAGAACCTCTTATCCTTATTTACCATTAACCCCTAGTGATCAATTTATTCATACAACTCACTGGTAGCTAATCAGTGTAATATGAACTCCATGGATCGATCAGTTTATAGGATTAACAAATAAGGGAACTGTCTATCTACTTCCAGAAATGGAAGGAATGGATTCCGTATCTGTAATAACACAGACTATTCACTCAATCCAGTACAATGCCAAGATGGGGTAATTTAGACCACTAACTCAATGTAATCCTTAACCGTCAAGTCAAACCTCATACTGATTCAAGCAGTTGACTGTGATCACCTCAGGAATAAGATATATCCATAAATATGATCATCGATTGATTCGATAAGACTTCTCGATTACAGAATTATATCGTGAACTCTAATCAAATCGGTCCAGCCCTATATGATATATCTATCATATATAAATGCCCCACTAGGTTCTCTAAACCGAATGTCCGGATAAGACAATCACACCTATTGTGTTCTGGGCACATTAATAGCACGTTAAAGGGGAGACCCGATACTCTTCATTATCTTCACTACGGGCTAATTGTATTTTAAGTACATCTTCACTAACTCAATCCTCATGTGTAAATCCCATACACTGAGTTAAGTGATTACATAAACGATATACTTTTGGGTTTTCTGTAGTGTAAATACTATTGTCACATCGGTGAATATAAGAATAATAAATATGAATAATAATGTCAATTCATTCATTAAATAAAATAATTACAAAATTGTCTTTCGGGCATAACACCTAACAATCTCCCACTTGCACGAAAGCATCTGATTAATTGTTTTAGAGCACACCCTTTTATTTAAAATACAACAAACTACATCTCCCACTTGCTCTAAAGCAATGGAGAGCCATCCCTTATTCTAGTACCCATTAAGCATATCATAACCATTGCAGATGACAAAGTACACTCCGAGTGCGCCGTCGTAGGATAGGTCGGTGACTCGGGAGTACCTACATCTAAATATCATGGGTCTTAATGATTAGTCGGGTTAATCGGCTCGAGGGCGATCCGTAGAATCGAAACGTTACCGGTCCATCTAATCATGTGGTACCTTCTCAATATGCTCTTGACCTCTAGTGATTTCGAAAATCCTTATGAGCTACCCCTTCATTGTTTGCACAATGATGTGGTATCGGCTTCCAAATCTAGAATCACTCCCAGATATGAAAAGGAAATCCTTAAGCTATATCGCCTCTCTAGCTACTACAAAAGCCGCTAATCACCCAACTAGTTAAAGTAGAGTTGGCGTTCTTTGGATTCCTCCAGGCAATAGCTTCAACACAAAGAGTAAACAACGAGACCGAGATCGACTTAACGATCATCCTCAGTCTACTTAAAGTCAAAATCGATTATATCACACATATCCAAGTTCACACATGAATATGTCCGCATATTATTCCTCGTTCTCTTCAAGATTCTAAAGGACATACTAAACTTGCTTTAGTAACCGCCGAATCTAAGATTCGATCAAAGTTGACGTTCAATAACTTGACCATCTCTTACTAGAAAGAGAATCTATCCCATTTCTCTTGATCCGAAGATTTAGAGAGTCATTCCTGAGGCATAGGGTAGAACTTCCTCGTTGAATGTTGCATACACAGATGCATCATCTTAACCAATAAGATGGATGGGAAACCAGTGACTGATTCTAATGAATTCGACCGAGTCAAACTCTTTAGAATGTTGTCCAAATCTCTGTTGCAGAGAATTGTGGCATTGTCTGATTCTGACTGCAGATAACACACCCATGTTGACTCCAACTAGTGCAGTGTTATCCTTCACAAATACTAATGTATATATTCACTACTGTACTAAGATTGATATCCAGTCTACAAAAGACTTATCAATATTCTGGTCAAATCCACATATTGTAAAAATATATGACTTCCAATGACCGAGAGGTTTGCTTTTTATCCACGAAAGGACATAAGCCTTGACAGTCATCCTGTCATAAGTTCATAAGGCAATACCCTTTTGTTCCGAATGAATCCAGACTCCGTTTGTTTGGAAAGAAAAGTCTCGAGGAATCACCCTATATTTTACTATTTTTGAGCGAAATCATGCAATACTAAGTGGTAAGAGAGGCCAAGGTCGATTAACTCTCTACTTCTTAGAAATTACCCCTAGACCACTCAAGCTTTGCTCTGAAAGATAAACTTTCCTATTCATTCTACTCTTTTCCGTGTAGATCCAATTACTCCCACTTTGGGCTGAGGCGCTCGGGTGGTTCTACAAGAGTATGAGCAGAACTGAGTGCCGAACTCCATTCACGGGGTTATGGCTATTAAACCAACCTCTATTATAAGAATCTATCTTTGCTCACAAAAGAGCCATAGGTTGTCAATTGATCCTCGGACTACAAAGTCCATGAGAACCCATAATGGGTAATGGATAAACCATACTCCCAATACTTCTTTGGGTGGATCGAAATTACGATCTAGTTTAGTAGTGTTTTAGTGTTATCACCAACAACCGATGTTGGATGTGGTGCGATTTTAATCGATTAGTAACTACCTTGAGTAAACGTACTTTAAGGTTCAAGGTTTTGCTTTGTTTATGGACTCTATCGAGGATGCAACGATATAATTGTCCTTCCCGATTTCAAGAATCCTATATCTAACATTTATACACAATTGGTTAAAAGATATATCACGAATGGTCATTGACCGAACGTATGCGCAAAATTCCCAGTCTTACCTTCAAGCACCGTGTGCTAAATGCTTATATTTATGGAAGTGGGGTGAACCGAATCCACACCTTATCCGTAAATTCCAAAGCATATTCTAGGTAGACTTCTTGGTCTTATATTTCAATGTAGACCGTTATTTCGCTTCTAATATCTTTATTGAGTTAAGTAGTGTTTTGTAGCATATCTAAAAACTATATAAGGCAAGTTAACGGTTTCTCACTTAGTGAGAACATGTCACAATAAGGCAGGCTGAGCATCAGTCTCGAGGACTATGAATGGCCTATTCCGTATAGAATACTCTATCTCTGTTGAAAACAGAGAAACCTCAAAATATTTTGGATAAACTTTCCGGAGTGTTTCAATAGTTATCGACAAGAAGTCACTACTCGGAAGCTCCTACTAGCTTGTATCTTTCATCGGACCGAAGTCGTCATGAACAAGCTATGTTACTTCTTTATAACCATTATCCTTTTCCCGATTGAAAGGAAACTTAGTCATTGAACCTTTGAGACAATATAACAAGGCTGGAGAAAGGAATCACCTGAGCAGTCTTGAGTCTAGTCTTTTAGGGACTATGCACTAACTATGGAATATGAAGAAGCGTTTATCTAAATATAGAAACGAATTGCTTTTAATAGGTCTTAAGATGCGTTTTATATACATATTTCAGCAATTGTAAGTGGTTTTGACTTTATCAAACAAAAGTCCGAGTCTTGGATTAAATACTTGGTATTCACTTTCTATCGACAAACAAATTATCGAATAGAAGGTAAATCCTTTCGTTCAAACGAATCTTAAAAGCAGAAAATATTTTTTCCGCAATATCCAAGGATTGAATCCGAGATTCATTTCCTTATATCACTCCCACTATTCTAGCTAAAATTAACTGCCCGTTGTTTACTCTTTTAATTGTTAAATGCACTTCTACCTTGTTCTTCCAAAGAACTTAGCTCGAGAAAATCGCCAAGGATTCATAGGTTGGTGATCCAAAATCACTGTCCTTATCCTATGATTTTCAGTTAATTAATTTTCGGTTCAGCCTTAAAGTTTTCTCAGTTTAGATGACTAACACTTTTAGACATATTCTCCCATTCATTCCGTGAATGGAAACAGTCTTGAACCAGCGGTTCGTTTGAGTAGACACTACTCTTGAACCGTGGGATGTCTATTTCGAGTGTTACTCGTCGGGACTTCTCGGATTTTCTAATATACCAGAAAAAAACGACAAATCATAACATTAAAGCTCCCACTAGTTTATCGGTTCCAAATACCGTCTAACGAGAAATGCTTTATTTTTATGATTTTCTGATTTTTTTCGATAAGAAAATCTTTCATACAAAGTTCCAATATTTCCAGAAAAACAACAAATCATAGAACTCCCACTAGTTCATCGATTCCAAATATCGTCCAACTAGCGACATTTCATGACTTTCCGGTTTTCAATTAGAAACGATTCACGTGAGTAGTCGATTACACTTTTCTAATGTTCTAGAAAAACAACAAATGATAAAGCTCCCACTAGTTCATCGATTCCAAATATCGTCCAACTAGTAACACTTCATGATTTTCCGATTTTTCAATTAGAAAATTACTCGTGTAATCACTACACACCTAAAATTCACTAGAAGAATTTCAAAGTCCGAATCACCTTTGATCAAACTAAGTTTGTCTTCCGTTTGACATGAATGACACTAGTGACATACCTATATGTCAATCTGGTTTTTAAAAGGCTTAAGAGAAAATATCTCTTTCGAAAAATAATTGCGTTATCGATTAACTAGTTCAACGTCCTAGTTACTTTCCACTTTTTAACGAAGTCAATACTAGTCAATTATAAATTTTTAAGCAATTTAGTAAGGGATATAATGCTGTAAATAAAATGACATTAATTCAAGTTTAACACTACTATATAAGTTTATTTTAGGAATTGTAAACTAAAATTAAGTCTACTCTACCATTCCAAGGTTTTAACCTCGCATCTCAGTGCCGCCTTAGGGTAGGTCAAAGAGATGACGGTTAAATCAAAACAATCTCATCAATGAATAACTTGTGAGAATCGAACATCCCACGAGAATCGAACATCCCTTTATTCAATGACTACCTTCCTTTTTTAGCCTAGATATTATCAATAATATCCTTTATGAGTGTGACCTACTATATCGGATCTCTTAGTGCGCCCCCAGAGTGTGCCGTCTTAGGATAGTCGGTGACCCGATGAGTACTGAAAATCCTATCCTTTGGAGACCAAGCCATGAATGTTGATAGGGGTGAACACCATCCTTAGGGATGAAATCAAAGCGCCGTGAGGCGTCACCCTTCTCTCACTTACTTGTATCTATAGTAGAGGCCATGGGGTTGGCTGTCGCCTCCCCCGCTCCCACTCAATATTTTGGAAGTGGTGGTGGGTTAACTAACCACATCTTTTGATGTTAACATAATAGCACATCAAATCAAGGATTCGAATGGTGTCGATGCGTGAGGCAAGCCTACCCGTCCTATTCGTTGGAACATATGTGATGATCGGGACGAAGTCGGGTCAAGAGAGCCCCATTGAGATAAGAAGAATCACCCATCCGCTCGCCGGTGTAGCTTAGTCTTGCCGGACCCGGTGCATACATCACACTAGGAGGGTTAAGTCGGTCGAGCCACGGCTCGATTGACCACCCAACCTATAAAGCGAACCGTTTTTATCCAAGATTTATTGTTCTTTTACCATCATTCAATCTAAGTAGACACTACGAATCGAAAACGTGATCTCGTTTGGGCTTTTACGGCGATTCATGAGAACACTCACGAAAACTTAACGATTTCATAACCCGTCCTCGGATCTTTAATTAGTTACTAAATTAATTAATTACCACGTATTAATTAAATTTCAACTAATTACGCGAGTTTGTATACATGCCTATTTTAATTACCAAAATTAAAATTCTACATGTATGCATGGAGTGGATTTATGATATGATGCATGTCTTGGCAATTCCGATTTTATATCTATTTTATGATCAAACACATAAAAAATAAATTGCGGAAAATTTAAACACCGAGATGGATCGTTGGTACCCCCGACTAACCTATTTTCTGAGGAAAAGTAAAATTTATTCTAAGTCTTCAAATCTCGATCTTCGATCTTGATCTTGAAAACTTCCGGATCTTCAAAAATTCGATCTCGACACGAACCACGAACGACGAGGAGAGGAGGCCGTAATATACCAATATATTTGAAATATATTTATATTAAATTGTTTTATAAAAAAAACTTTTTTTTTCATAACAGCCCTCGGCTTTTTCAATAATTTTTATTTTTATTTTTATAAACTGTCCTTGGCCATAAAAAAAAACTGATATTATTTTTAAAAAAAAAAATTTGTTGAAACCCTAGCCGCATGCAAACGGCTAACTCAAAAAAAAAATTTAATTTTTTTTTTTATATAATTAACAGGCCTCTCGGTCAATAAAAAAAATTTAGGTTACCCACAAAAAAAAACTAGCTGCCGTCACATAACTAATGCCGAGACCAAATTTCAATTGCAATAAAAAAAAATTCCGAGACCGATTAAATAATTAAAAAAAAACAATTTTTCAACCTCCTCCTGTTTTACCTTTTGTTTCATCATCTTGATGATCTTCAACACCTTGATCTTCGTCGTCTCGAACCCGGAACCAAAAATAAATACAAAAGGTATTACCTTTTACAATTTTTCGCATGACATAAAATAAATTACACATCATATGCTCAATTGATGCTAATCAAAAGAGCTACAAAATAGATCTACGGGTAAACAATAGCAACCCCAACCCATCTCTTCAAACCACAACAATCGCAACATAAAAAAAATATGTATAAATTTCGGCCCCTAAAAAAAACAAATTTGGGACAAAAAATCTACATGTTTTCCACTCCTAGATCTAATATTTTATACGTATGAATATAGATCACCAGGCAACTGATACAACTGTTAGTAATATCATCCGCAACGGAAGCGATTTAAGGATCTAGATCTATAATTTACACGTAATAAAATAACTAGATCTACTCTACAAGGGGGTTGTAGAACATACCTCTTGGATCTCAAAATCCAAGTAGAAGAACCACAATAGAAAGAATAAAAGATGGTGTGAAGAGCACCACGATCTTCTGCACGTGTGATTTGAGCAACTCCCGGTGGAAGGAAATTCTCGTTTCGAATCCTTCCGATATGCTACCCGGAAAAAAATATCCAAGATTTTCCCTTGCTCCCCTTGGCCGAAAATTTTCTTCTCCTCTCTAAGAGGTAGAAATCGAAATTTATGATGTGTATTAGACTTGGGAGAACTCTCTCTATATAGGAGAGCAATCCTTGTCCTCCAAAGATTTTATTTTGCAAATAAATAAATTCAATAAATAAAAGATAATCCCATAATATTCTAGAACAAATCTAGAATAATATTTATCTTTATTTCTTACCATAAATATTTATCCAATAAATATTTTGTGCACATGTCTTATTAATTCACAAGAAAACTAATTTCTTGTTCCATAATACACCTTTGGCCAAAAATTTACTCCTTGTGACCTAGTCACAATAATTTTCAGCCATACACACTAAATTGGGCCAAGATTATGAAAAATGTCTTTTTCACATATTTAATTATTTAGCCCAACTAATTTAATAGTCCACTAAACAATTAATTCACATATCGTTTTAATTAAATTCTAACAAGAACTAAATTAAAATTATTAGGATTCGAAGTCCGAGAATAGCTATGCTATATTGGAGGCATGTCAGGGACCATGGACTAATAATCAGTGGCTCCGATAAATCAAATAAATAATTATCTTACGAACAGAATAATTATATTCGATAAATCAATCACAGGAATATATGCCACCATAATCCCGTGACTACACTCCTCCGATTATAAGATTATATTTACTCCTCACGAGAATGATAATAAGCGTCCATTGATATAATCATTACATATGGATTAATCCTCCATAGACTGTTAATTCAAAATCCGGAAGTTACCGTTAACCCTTTTCAGAACCTCTTATCCTTATTTACCATTAACCCCCTAGTGATCAATTAATTCATACAACTCACTGGTAGCTAATCAGTGTAATATGAACTCCATGGATCGATCAGTTTCTAGGATTAACAAATAAAGAATCTATACATCTACTTCCGAGAAATGGAAGGAATGGATTCGTGATATCTGTGAAAACACAGACTACTCACTCAATCCAGTACAATGCCAAGATGGGGTAATTCAGACCACAAACTCAGTGTAATCCTTAACCGTCAAGTCAAACCTCATACGATTCAAGCGGTTGGATCGTGATCACCTCAGGATTAAGATATATCCATAAATATGATCATCGATTGATTCGATAAGACTTCGATTACGGAATTATATCATGAACTCTAATCAAATCGGTCCAAATTTATATATGATATATCTATCATATATAAATGCCCCACTAGGTTCTCTTAACCGAAAGTCCGGATAAGACAATCACACCTATTGTGTTCTGGGCGCATTAATAGCACGTTAAAGGGGAGACCCGATACTCTCAATTAACTTCACTACGGGCTAATTGTATTTTAAGTACATCTTCACTAACTCAATCCTCCCGTGTATATCCCACACACTGAGTTAAGTGATTACATAAACGATATACTTTTGGGTTTTCTGTAGTGTAAATACTATTGTCACATCGGTGAATATGAGAATAATAAATATGAATAATAATCTCAATTCATTCATTAAATAAAACAATTACAAAATTGTCTTTCGGGCATAACACCTAACAGTTTGCACCGCCGTGCCTTATTTATCGTTGTGGTCGATATCACATCATTACTTCAAAGATAATTACAAACCTTTTTTTTCGTACTTTTTTCATACCCATAGATTACTTAACGGTGTGATTTTTGATTCCTTTTACAAGGACATTCGAGTGTCCGTTTTGCCTGCTGTTTTCTCCGCCGTGCTTTATTTATGGTTGAGGTCGATTTCACATCGTTACTTTGAAGAAAATTACAAACTTTTTTTTGTACCCACCGATTACTTAACGGTGTGATTTTTGATTCCTTGTACAGGGCCATTCGGGTGTCCGTTTTACATGCCGTTGGCACCGACGTGTCTTATTTAACTTTTTGGTCGATATTACATCGTTACTTCAAAGAAAATTACCAACCTTTTTTTTCATACTTTTTTTTGTACCCATAGAGTACTTAACGGTGTGCTTTTTGATTCCTTATACAAGGCCATTCTAGTGAACGTTTTGCCTGCCGTTTGTGCCGGCGTGCCTTATTTATCGTTCTGGTCGATATCACATCAGTACTTCAAAGAAAATTACAAACTTTTTGTTCATACTTTTTTTAGTACCTTCCGATTACTTAACGGTGTGATTTTTGATTCCTTGTACAAGGCCATTCTAGAGTCTATTTTGCCTGACGTTTATGCCGTCGTGCCTTATTTATCGTTCTGGTCGATATCACATCAGTACTTCAAAGAAAATTACAAACTTTTTTTCGTACTTTTTTTGTACCCACCGATTACTAAACGGTGTGATTTTGATTCCTTGTACAAGGCCATTCAGTGTGTCGTTTTGCATCTTTGTTTGCACCGGCGTGTCTTATTTAACTTTAAGTCGATATCACATCGTTACTTCAAATAAAATTACAAACCTTTTTTGTACCCGTAGAAGTACTTAACGGTGTGATTTTGATTCCTTGTACAAGGCCATTCTAGTGTCCGTTTGCTGCCGTTTGCACCGCCGTTTATCGTTGTGGTCGATATGACATGTTACTTCAAAGAAATTACAAGCGTTGTTTTTGTACTTTTTGTACCCACCGATTACTTAACGTTTGATTTTTGATTTTTGTACAAGGCCATTCTGGCTTCCATTTTGCTTGTTGTTTGCGCCGGCGTGCCTTATTTATTGTCTGGGTCGATCTCACATCGATTACTTCAAAGAAAATTACAAACTTTTTTTTCGTACTTTTTTGTACCCATAGAGTACTTAACGGTGTGATTTTTGATTCCTTGTACAAGGCCATTCTGGTGTCCATTTCGCATGCCGTTTGCACCGCCGTGCCTTATTCAATGTTCTGATCGATGTCACATCGTTACGTCGAAGAAAATCACAACCTTATTTTTCATATTTTTTTCATACCCATAGATTACTTAACGGTGTGATTTTTGATTCCTTGTACAAGGCCATTCGGGTGTCCGTTTTGCATGCCGTTTGTGCCGACGTGACTTATTTAACTTTCTGGTCGATATCACATCGTTACTTCACAGAAAATTACAAACCATTTTTTTCGTACCTTTTTCATACCCACAGAGTACATAACGGTGTGATTTTTTATTTCTTGTACAAGGCCATTCTGGTATCTGTTTTGCTTATTGTTTGTACCGCCATGCCTTATTTATCGTTCTAGTCGATATCACATCAGTACTTCAAAGAAAATTACAAACGTTTTTTTCATACTTTTTTTTGTACCCATAGAGTATTAACGGTGTGATTTTTGATTCCTTGTATAAGGCCATTCGGGTGTCCGTTTCTCCTGCCTTGCCTTATTTATCAATCTGGTCGATATCACATCAGTACTTCAAAGATAATTACAAACTTTTTTCGTACACTTTTTGTATCCACCGATTACTTAATGGTGTGATTTTTGATTCCTTGTACAAGGCCATTCTAGTGTCCGTTTTGCCTGCTGTTTGCACTGCCGTGCCTTATTTATCGTCGTGGTCGATATCGCATCCTTATTTCAAAGATAATTACAAACCTTTATTTTCATACTTTTTTATACCCACCGATTACTTAACGGTGTGATTTTTGATTCCTTGTACAAGGCCATTCGGGTGTCCGTTTCGCATGCCGTTTACACCGCCGTGCCTTATTTATCGTTGTGGTCGAGATAACAGCGTTACTTCAAAGATAATTAGAAACCTTTTTTCCGTACTTTTTTTTGTACCCATCGAGTACTTAACTATGTGATTTTTGATTCCTAGTACAAGGCCAATCTAGTGTTCGTTTTGCCTTCCGTTTGAACCGATTTGTCTTATTTAACTTTCTGGTTGATATCACTCAAAGATAATTACAAACTTTTTTCATACGTTTTATACCCACCGATTACTTAACGGTGTGATTTTAGATTCCTTGTACAAGGCCATTCTTGTGTCCGTTTCGCATGCCGTTTGCGCCGGCGTGCCTTATTTATCGTTCTGGTCGATATCACATCGTTACTTCAATGATAATTACAAACCTTTTTCCGTACTTTTTTTTGTACCCATAGAGTACTTAACGGTGTGATTTTTGATTCATTGTACAAGTCCATTCTAGTGTCCGTTTTGCCTGCCGTTTCCACCGCTGTGCCTTATTTATCGTTGTGGTCGATATCACATCGTTACTTCAAAGATAATTACAAAACTTTTTTTCGTACTTTTTTGTTCCCATAGAGTACTTAACGGTGTGATTTTTGATACCTTGTACAAGGCCATTCTGGTCTCCGTTTTGTTTGCCGTTTGCGCCGGCGTTCCTTATTTATCGTTCGTCGATATCACATCAGTACTTCAAAGAAAATTACTACGTTTTTATCGTACTTTTTTGTACCCATTGAGTACTTAACGGTGTGATTTTTAATTCCTTGTACAAGGCCATTCTGGTGTCCGTTTCGCATGCCGTTTGCACCGCCGTGCCTTATTTATCGTTTGCGCCGACGAGTCTTATTTTACTTTCTGGTCGATATCGCATCGTTACTTCACAGAAAAATACAAACCATTTTTTTGGTACTTTTCTCATACCCATAGAGTACATAACGGTGTGATTATTAATTTCCTGTACAAGGCCATTATGGTCTCCGTTTTGCTTGCCGATTGCACCGTCGTGCCTTATTTATCGTTCTGGTCGATATCACATCAGTACTTCAAAGAAAATTACCAACCTTGTTTTTCATATTTTTTTGTACCCATAGAGTACTTAACGGTGTGATTTTTGATTCCTTGTACAAGGTCATTCGGGTGTCCGTTTCGCCTGCCGTTTTCACCGCCATGCATAATTTATCGTTCTGGTCGATATCACATCAGTACTTCAAAGATAATTACGAACATTTTTTTCGTACTTTTTTAATACCCACCGAGTACTTAATGGTGTTTGCACCGCCGTGCCTTATTTATCGTTCTGGTCGATATCACATCAGTACTTCAAAGAAAATTACAAACGTTTTTTTTTTCGTACTTTTTTTTGTACCCATAGACGGTGTGATTTTTGATTCCTTGTACAAGGCCATTCCATTTCGCCTGCCGTTTGCACCGCCCTGCCTTATTTATCTTTCTGGTCGATATCACATCAGTGCTTCAAAGATAATTACAAACTTTTTTTTTCATACTTTTTTTATACCCACCGAGTACTTAACGGTGTGATTTTCGATTCCTTGTACAAGGTCATTCTAGTGTCTGTTTCTCCTGCAGTTTGCGCCGGCGTGCCTTAATTATCGTTCATGTCGATATCACATCGCAGATTTCTTCAGAAAATTACAAACGTTTTTTAGTAGTTTTTATACCCATAGAGTACTTAACGGTGTGATTTTTGATTCCTTGTACAAGGCCATTCGGGTGTTCGTTTCTCCTGCCGTTTGCACCGCCGTGCCTTATTTTTCGTTGTGGTCGATATCATATCGTTACTTCAAAGAAAATTACAAACCTTTTTTTCGTACTTTTTTATACCCACCGATTACTTAACGGTGTGATTTTTGATTCCTTGTACAAGGCCATTCGGGTGTCCGTTTTGCATGCTGTTTGCACCGACGTGTCTTATTTAACTTTCTGGTCGATATCACATCGTTACTTCAAATAAAATTACAAACCTTTTTTTGTACCCGTAGAGTACTTAACGGTGTGATTTTTGATTCCTTGTACAAGGCCATTCTAGTGTCCGTTTTGCCTGCCGTTTGCACCGCCGTTTATCGTTGTGGTCGATATGACATGTTACTTCAAAGAGAATTACAAACGTTGTTTTTTGTACTTTTTTTGTACCCACCGATTACTTAACGTTTGATTTTTGATTTTTTGTACAAGGCCATTCTGGCTTCCATTTTGCTTGTTGTTTGCGCCGGCGTGCCTTATTTATTGTCCTGGTCGATCTCACATCAGTACTTCAAAGAAAATTACAAACTTTTTCCGTAGATTTTTGTACCGATAGAGTACTTAACGGTGTGATTTTGATTCCTTGTACAAGGCCATTACGGTGTCCATTTCGCATGCCGTTTGCACCGCCGTGCCTTATTCAATGTTACGATCGATGTCACATCGTTACGTCGAAAAAATCACAACCTTATTTTTCATATTTTTTCATACCCATAGATTACTTAACGGTGTGATTTTTGATTCCTTGTACAAGGCCATTCGGTGTCCGTTTGCATGCCGTTTGTGCCGACGTGACTTATTTAACTTTCTCAGTCGATATCACATCGTTACTTCACGAAAAATTACAAACCATTTTTTTCGTACCTTTTTCATACCCACAGAGTACATAATGGTGTGATTTTTGATTTCTTGTACAAGGCCATTCTGGTATCTGTTTTGCTTATTGTTTGTACCGCCATGCCTTATTTATCGTTCTAGTCGATATCACATCAGTACTTCAAAGAAAATTACAAACGTTTTTTCATACTTTTTTTTGTACCCATAGAGTATTAACGGTGTGATTTTGATTCCTTGTATAAGGCCATTCGGGTGTCCGTTTCTCTGCCTTGCCTTATTTATCAATCAATGGTCGATATCACATCAGTACTTCAAAGATAATTACAAACTTTTTTTCGTACTCTTTTTGTATCCACCGATTACTTAATGGTGTGATTTTTGATTCCTTGTACAAGGCCATTCTAGTGTCCGTTTGCTCGCTTTTTTGCCTTTGCCGTGCCTTATTTATCGTCGTGGTCGATATCGCATCCTAATTTCAAAGATAATTACAAACCTTTTTTTCATACTTTTTTATACCCACCGATTACTTAACGGTGTGATTTTTGATTCCTTGTACAAGGCCATTCGGGTGTCCGTTTCGCATGCCGTTTACACCGCCGTGCCTTATTTATCGTTGTGGTCGAGATCACAGCGTTACTTCAAAGATAATTAGAAACCTTTTTTTCCGTACTTTTTTTTGTACCCATCGAGTACTTAACTATGTGATTTTTGATTCCTAGTACAAGGCCAATCTAGTGTTCGTTTTGCCTTCCGTTTGAACCGATTTGTCTTATTTAACTTTCTGGTTGATATCACTCAAAGATAATTACAAACTTTTTTCATACTTTTTATACCCACCGATTACTTAACGGTGTGATTTTAGATTCCTTGTACAAGGCCATTCTTGTGTCCGTTTCGCATGCCGTTTGCGCCGGCGTGCCTTATTTATCGTTCTGGTCGATATCACATCGTTACTTCAATGATAATTACAAACCTTTTTTCCGTACTTTTTTTTGTACCCATAGAGTACTTAACGGTGTGATTTTTGATTCATTGTACAAGTCCATTCTAGTGTCCGTTTTGCCTGCCGTTTCCACCGCTGTGCCTTATTTATCGTTGTGGTCGATATCACATCGTTACTTCAAAGATAATTACAAAACTTTTTTTTTCGTACTTTTTTTTGTTCCCATAGAGTACTTAACGGTGTGATTTTTGATACCTTGTACAAGGCCATTCTGGTCTCCGTTTTGTTTGCCGTTTGCGCCGGCGTTCCTTATTTATCGTTCTGGTCGATATCACATCAGTACTTCAAAGAAAATTACTACGTTTTTTTCGTACTTTTTTTTGTACCCATTGAGTACTTAACGGTGTGATTTTTAATTCCTTGTACAAGGCCATTCTGGTGTCCGTTTCGCATGCCGTTTGCACCGCCGTGCCTTATTTATCGTTTGCGCCGACGAGTCTTATTTTACTTTCTGGTCGATATCGCATCGTTACTTCACAGAAAAATACAAACCATTTTTTTGGTACTTTTCTCATACCCATAGAGTACATAACGGTGTGATTTTTAATTTCCTGTACAAGGCCATTATGGTCTCCGTTTTGCTTGCCGATTGCACCGTCGTGCCTTATTTATCGTTCTGGTCGATATCACATCAGTACTTCAAAGAAAATTACCAACCTTGTTTTTCATATTTTTTTGTACCCATAGAGTACTTAACGGTGTGATTTTTGATTCCTTGTACAAGGTCATTCGGGTGTCCGTTTCGCCTGCCGTTTTCACCGCCATGCATAATTTATCGTTATGGTCGATATCACATCAGTACTTCAAAGATAATTACGAACATTTTTTTCGTACTTTTTTAATACCCACCGAGTACTTATTGGTGTTTGCACCGCCGTGCCTTATTTATCGTTCTGGTCGATATCACATCAGTACTTCAAAGAAAATTACAAACGTTTTTTTTTTCGTACTTTTTTTTGTACCCATAGACGGTGTGATTTTTGATTTCTTGTACAAGGCCATTCCGTTTCGCCTGCCGTTTGCACCGCCGTGCCCTATTTATCTTTCTGGTCGATATCACATCAGTGCTTCAAAGATAATTACAAACTTTTTTTTCATACTTTTTTTATACCCACCGAGTACTTAACGGTGTGATTTTTGATTCCTTGTACAAGGTCATTCTAGTGTCTGTTTCTCCTGCAGTTTGCGCCGGCGTGCCTTATTTATCGTTCATGTCGATATCACATCAGTACTTCAAAGAAAATTACAAACGTTTTTTTCGTAGTTTTTTTTATACCCATAGAGTACTTAACGGTGTGATTTTTGATTCCTTGTACAAGGCCATTCGGGTGTCCGTTTCTCCTGCCGTTTGCACCGCCGTGCCTTATTTTTCGTTGTGGTCGATATCACATCGTTACTTCAAAGAAAATTACAAACCTTTTTTTCGTACTTTTTTATACCCACCGATTACTTAACGGTGTGATTTTTGATTCCTTGTACAAGGCCATTCGGGTGTCCGTTTGGCCTACCGTTTGCACCGCCGTGCCTTATTTATCGTTGTGGTCGATATCACATCGTTACTTCAAAGATAATTACAAACCTTTTTTTTCGTATTTTTTTTATACCCACCGATTACTTAACTGTGTGATTTTAGATTCCTTGTACAAGGCCATTCTGGTCTCCGTTTTACTTGCCGTTTGTGCCGGCGTGCCTTATTTATCGTTTTGGTCGATATCACATCAGTACTTCAAAGAAAATTACAAACGTTTTTTTTCGTACTTTTTTTCGTACCCATAGAGTATTTAACGGTGATTTTTGATTCTTTGTACAAGGTCATTCTAGTGTCAGTTTTGCCAGCCTTTTGAACCGCCGTGCCTTATTTATCGTTGTGGTCGATATCACATCAGTACTTCAAACATAATTACAAAACTTTTTTTCCGTACTTTTTTTGTGCCCACCGAGTACTTAACGGTGTGATTTTTGATTCCTTGTACAAGGCCATTCGAGTATCAGTTTTGCATGCCGCTTGCGCCGACGTGTCTTATTTAACTTTCTGGTCGATATCACATTGTTACTTCAAAGAGAATTACAAACGTTTTTTTGTACTTTTTTTTTGTACCCATATAGTGCATAACGGTGTGATTTTTGATTCCATGTAAAAGGCCATTCGGTTGTCCGTTTTGCATACCGTTTGCGCTTACATGTCTTCTTTAACTTTCTGGTCGATAACACATCGTTACTTCAAAGAAAATTACAAACCATTTTTTCGAACTTTTTTTGTACCCACCGATTTCTTCACGGTGTGATTTTTGATTCCTTGTACAAGGCCATTCGGGTGTCCATTGCGCATGCCGTTTACGCCAATTTGTTTTATTTAACTTTCTGGTCAATATCACATAGTTACTTCAAAGAGAATTACAAACATTTTTTTTCGTATGTTTTTTTGTACCCAATGATTACTTGACGGTGTGATATTTGATTCCTTGAACAAGGCCATTCTAGTGTCCGTTTCGTATGCCGTTTACTCCGATTTGTCTTATTTAACTTTCTGGTCAATATCATATAGTTACTTCAAAGAAAAATACAAACAGTTTTTGTCATACTTTTTTTTGTACCCATATTGTACTTAACGGTGTGATTTTTTATTCCTTGTACAAGGCCATTCGGGTGTCCGTTTTGCATGCCGTTTACGCCGATTTGTCATATTTATCGTTCGGGTCGATATCACATCAGTACTTCAATGAAAATTACAAATGTTTTTTTTTCGTACTTTTTTTTGTACCCAATGATTACTTAACGGTGTGATTTTTGATTCCTTGTACAAGGCCATTCGGGTGTCCGTTTTGCCTACCGTTTGCACCGACATGACTTATTTATCGTTCTGGTCGATCTCACATAAGTACTTCAAAGAAAATTACAAACTTTTTTTCGTACTTTTTTGTACCCATAGAGTACTTAACGGTGTGATTTTTGATTCCTTGTACAAGGCCATTCTGGTGTCCATTTCGCATGCCGTTTGCGCCGCCATGACTTATTCAACGTTCTGGTCGATATCACATCGTTACGTCGAATAAAATCACAACCTTATTTTTTGTACTTTTTTCATACCCATAGATTGCTTAACGGTGTGATTTTTGATTCCTTGTACAATTCCATTCGGGTGTCTTTTTTGCATGCCATTTGCACCGACGTGTCTTATTAACTTTCTGGTCGATATCACATCGTTACTTCACCAAATATTACAAACCATTTTTTCATACTTTTTCATACCCATAGAGTACATAACGATGTAATTTTTGATTCCTTGTACAAGGCCATTCTGGTCTCCGTTTTGCTTGCCGTTTGCACCACCGTGCCTTATTTATCGTTCTGGTCGATATCACAACATTACTTCAAAGAAAATTACAAACGTTTTTTTCATACTTTTTTTTGTACCCATAGTGTACATAACGGTGTGACTTTTGATTCCTTGTACAAGGCCATTCTAGTGTCCATTTAAATGCCGTTTTGCGCCGGCGTGCCGTATTTATTGTTCATGTCTATATGACATCACTACTTCAATGAAAATTACAAACGTTTTTACGTACTTTTTTATACACATAAGAGTACTTAACGGTGTGATTTTTTATTCATTGTACAAGGCCATTCGGGTGTCCGTTTCGCCTGCCGTTTGCACCGCCGTGCCTTATTTATCGTTGTGGTCGATATCACATCGTTACTTCAAAGTAAATTACAAACCTTTTTTTTCGTACTTTTTAAATACCCACCGATTACTTAACGGTTTGATTTTTGATACCTTGTACAAGGCCATTCGGGTGTCCGTTTAACCTGCCGTTTGCACCGCTGAGCCATATTTATCGTTGTGGTCGATATCACATCGTTACTTCTAATATAATTACAAACCTTTTTTTCGTACTTTTTTTTACCCACCGATTACTTAACGGTGTGATTTTTGATTCCTTGTACAAGGCCATTCTTGTCACCGTTTTGCTTGCCGTTTGCGCCGGTGTTCCTTATTTTTCGTTCTAGTCGATATAACATCAGTACTTCAAAGAAAATTACAAACGTTTTTTTTCGTACTTTTTTTGTACCCATAGAGTACTTAATGGTGATTTTTGATTCTTTGTACAAGGCCATTCTAGCGTCCGTTTTGCCTGCCTTTTGCACCGCCGTGCCTTATTTATCGTTGTGGCCGATATCACATCAGTACTTCAAAGATAATTACAACCTTTTTTTTGTACTTTTTTTGTACCCACAGAGTACTTAACGGTGTGATTTTTGATTCCTTGTACAAGGCCATTCGGTTTCCGTTTTGCATGCCGTTTGCGCCGGACGCGTATTATTTAACTTTACGGTCGATATCACCTTGTTACCTCAAAGTGAATTACAAGCGTTTTTTCAGTATTTTCTTTGTACCCATTGAGTACATAATGTTTTTCATACTTTTTGTACCCATAACGGTGTGATTTTTGATTCCTTGTACAAGGCCATTCTAGTGTCCATTTCGCATGCCGTTTACGGCGATTTGTCTTATTTAACTTTATGGTCGATATCACATAGTTACTTCAAAGAAAATTACAAACATTTTTTGTCGTACTTTTCTTTTGTACCCATAGAGTACTTAACGGTGTGATTTTTGATTCCTTGTACAAGGCCATTAGGGTGTCTGTTTCGCATGGCATGAACGCCGATTTGTCTTATTTATCATCTTGGGCGATATCACATCAGTAGTTCAAAAAAAATGACAAACATTTTTTTCGTTCTTTTTTTGTACCCTATGATTACTTAACGGTGTGATTTTTGATTCCTTGTACAAGGCCATTCGGGTGTCCGTTTTGTCTGCCGTTTGCACCGCCGTGCCTTATTTATTGTTCTGGTCGATATCACATCGTTACTTCAAAGATAATTACAAACCTTTTTTTCGTACTTTTCTATACCCACCGATTACTTAACGGTATGATTCTTGATTGCTTGTACAAGGACATTCGGGTGTCCGTTTCGCCTGCCGTTTGCACTGCCATGCCTAATTTATCATTGTGGTCGATATCACATCATTACTTCAAAGATAATTACAAACCTTTTTTCCGTACTTTTTTTTGTACCCATAGAATACTTAACGGTGTCATTTAAGATTCCTTGTACAAGGCCATTCTAGTGTCCGTTTCACATGCCGTTTGCACTGACGTGCCTTATTTATCGTTGTGGTCGATGTCACATCGTTACAACAAAGATAATTACAAACGTTTTTTTTGTACTTATCTTGTACCCTACCGATTACTTAACGGTGTGACTTTTGATTCCTTGTACAAGGCCAATCGGGTCTCCGTTTTGCTTGCCGTTTGCGCTGGCGTGCCTTATTTATCGTTCTGGTCGATATCACATCAGTACTTCAAAGAAAATTACCAACTTGTTTTCGTACATTTTTTGTACCCATAGAGTACTTAAATGTGTGATTTTTGATTCCTTGTACAAGGCCATTCGGGTATCCGTTTCGCATGCCGTTTACGCCGCCGTGCCTTATTTAACGTTCTGGTCGAGATCACATCGTTACGTCGAAGAAAATCACAACCCTATTTTTCGTAATGATTTCATACCCATAGATTACTTAAGGGTGTGATTTTTGATTCCTTGTACAAGGCCATTCGGGTGTCCGTTTTGCATGCCGTTTGCACTGACGTGCCTTATTTATCATTCTGGTCGATATCACATCACTACTTAAAAGAAAATTACAAACTTTTTTTTCGTACTTTTTTTGTACCCACCGATTACATACCGGTGTGATTTTTTATTCATTTTACACGGCCATTCGGGTGTCCATTTTGCGCGCTGTTTACGCCGCCGTGTCTTATTTAACGTTGTGGTCGATATCACATCAGTACTTCAAAGGAAATTACAAACTTTTTTTTCGTACTTTTTTTGTACCCACCGATTACTTAACGGTGTGATTTTTGATTCCTTGTGTAAGGCCATTCTGGTGTGCGTTTTTCCTGCCGTTTTAACCGCCGTATCTTATTTAACTAACGGTGTGATTTTTTATTCCTTGTACAAGGCCATTCGGGTGTCCGTTTCGCATGCCATTTACACCGACGTGCCTTATTTATCGTTGTGGTCGATATCACATCGTTACTTCATAGATAATTACAGACCTTTTTTCGAACTTTTTTTGTACCCGCCGATTACTTAACGGTGTGATTTTTTATTCCTTTTACAAGGCCATTCGGGTCTCCGTTTTGCTTGCCGTTTCCGCCAGTGTAACTTATTTATAATTCTGGTCGATATCACATCAGTACTTCAAAGAAAATACCAAAAAAAAATTTGTACTTTTTTTTACTCAATTATTACTTAACGGTGTGATTTTTTATTCCTTGTACAAGGCTATTCTAGTATCCGTTTCGCATGCCGTTTGCTCCACCGTGCTTTAGTTATCGTTTTTGTTGATATCACATCAGTACTTCAAAGATAATTACAAACTTTTTTTTCGTAACTTTTATGTACCCACCGATTACTTAACGGTGTGATTTTTGATTCCTTGTACCAGGACATAGTTACTTCAAAGAGACCTACAAAGGTTTTTTTTCGTACTTTTTTTTGTACACAATGATTACTTAACGGTGCGATTTTTGATTCCTTGTACAAGGCCATTCTAGTGTCCGTTTCGAATGCCGTTTACGCCGATTTGTCTTATTTATCGTTCTGGTCGATATCACATCAGTACTTCAAAGAAAATTACAAACCTTAACAGTGTGATTTTTGATTCCTTGTACATAGCCATTTGGTATCCGTTTCACATGCCGTTTACACCGGCATGCCTTATTTATCATTCTGGTCGATATCACATCAGTACTTCTTAGAAAATTACAAACATTTTTTTCGTAATTTTCGTTGTACGCATAGAGTACATAATGGTGTGATTTTTGATCCCTTGTACAAGGCCATTCGGTTGTCCGTTTTGCATGCCGTCTGTGCCGACGTGTCTTATTTAACTATCTGGTCGATATCACATAGTTACTTCAAAGATAATTACAAACCATTTTTTCCGTACTTTTTTTGTCCCTATAGTGTACTGAACGGTGTGATTTTTGATTCCTTGTACAAAGCCATTCGGGTGTCCGTTTCACCTGCCGTTTACGTCGGAGTGCTTTATTTATCGTTCTTGTCGATATCACATCGTTACTTCAACGAAAATTAAAAACCTTTTTTTTCGTACTTTTTTTATACCCACCGATTACTTAACGGTGTGATTTTTTATTCCTTGTACAAGTCCATTCGGGTGTCCGTTTCGCAAGCCTATACACCGATTTGTCTTATTTAACTTTCTGGTCGATATCACATAGTTATTTCAAAGATAATTACAAACCGTTTTTTCGTACTTTTTTTGTACCCAATGATTATTTAACGGTGTGATTTTGGATTCCTTGTACAAGGCCATTCGGGTGTCCATTTCACATACCGTTTACGCCGCCGTGCCTTATTTAACGTTTTGGTCCATATCACATCGTTACTTCAAAGAGAATTACAAACGTTTTTTTTCGTACTTTTTTTCGTACCCAATGATTACATAACGGTGTGATTTTTGATTCCTTGTACAAGGTCATTCGGGTGTCCGTTTCACATGCCGTTTGCACCGGCGTGCCTTATTTATCGTTGTGGTCGATATCACATCATTACTTAAAAGATAATTACAAACCTTTATTTTTCGTACTTTTTTTTATACCCACCGATTACTTAATGGTGTGATTTTTGATTCCTTATACCAGGCCATTTTGGTGTCCATTCCGCATGCCATTTGCGCCGCCATGCCTTATTTATCGTTGTGGTCGATATCACAAAGTTACTTCAAAGAGAATTACAAACGTTTTTTCGTACTTTTTTCATACCCATCGATTACTTAATGGTGTGATTTTTGGTTCCTTGTACAAGGCCATTCGGTGTCCGTTTTCTTTGGTGCCGTCGTGCCTTATTTATCGTTACGTCGAAATCACATCATGATTTCAAAGAAAACTACAAAAAAATTTACGTACTTTTTGTACCGATTACTTAACGGTGTGATTTTTGATTCCTTGTACAAGGCCATTCTAGTGTCCGTTTTTCCCCCCGTTTGCACCGCCGTGCCTTATTTATCGTTGTGGTCGATATCACATCGTTACTTCAAAGATAATTACAAACCGTTTTTTTCATACTTTTTTTTATTCCCATCGATTACTTAACGGTGTCATTTTTGATTCCTTGTACAAGGCCATTCGGGTGTCCGTTTAGCATGCCGTTTACACCACCGTGACTTATTTATCATTGTGGTCGATATCACATCGTTACTTCAAAGATAATTACAAACCTTTTTTTCATACTATTTTTATACCCACCGATTACTTAACGGTGTGATTTTTGATTCCTTGTACAAGGTCATTCGGGTGACCATTATGCATGCCATTTACTCCGCCGTGACTTATTTATTGTTGTGGTCGATATCACATCGTTACTTCAAAGATAATTGCAAATCTTTTTTTCATACTTTTTTTTGTACCCATAGAGTATGACGATGACAAATTATGTCACCTTAATGATTTGAGCCCTAATTTAATCTAGTGATGAACACACAAGAACCCTAATGCCAAAAAGGAATGAGGGGGTGGGTTTTATGTATGCGGCTGAGTCCAAGACTGTATCTTAGATTGCCTACGTATCCTGTTTTGTTCCAGGAATCAAGCCTTACGTAGTTCCTGGATTGGGGGTATTTATAACGACAATACTTGCCTAAACCCTAGGGTTAAGTCGGCTTGTGTTATTGTCATCTTTACCCTTAAATGGGCCTTGACCCTTGCCCAAGCTATCGCTGTGGGTGGGCCTGGACAGCTGGCGCGGACTCTGTCCTCGGTGTCGATACTGCCGACTTGCGGTGATCGACCCTAGACTCATTGTCTTACACTGCTAGCTGGTGTGGACTCTATCCTTATGGACTTGTCATCTCACACTGCTCGGAAGTCGATAGCCGTAACCTGGAGCCAGTTAGATGGCCCTAGCCTCGGTCCTGGGTCTCGACATGAGTATGTTGTTGCTCATTCATAATGTGATGACCAACCGATAGACGACACGTGGAGGGAGTGAAACCATGTATCGTCAGAGTACTTAACAGTGTGATTTTTGATTCCTTGTACAAGGCCATTCTAGTGTCCGTTTTGCCTGCCGTTTGCACCTATTTGTCTTATTTAACTTTCTGATCAATATCACATAGTTACTTCAAAGATAATTACAAACCTTTTTTCGTACTTTTTTTTGTACCCATAGAGTACTTAACGGTGAGATTTTTGATTCCTTGTACAAGGTCATTCTAGTGTCCGTTTTGCCAGCCGTTTGCACCGCCGTGCCTTATTTATCGTTGTGGTTGATATCACATCGTTACTTCAAATATAATTACAAACCTTTTTTTCGGACTTTTTTTTTGTACCCATAGAGTATTTAACGGTGTAATTTTTGATACCTAGTACAAGGCCATTCTGGTCTCCGTTTTGCTTGTCATTTGTGCCGGTATGCCTTATTTATTGTCCTGGTCGATATCACATCATTATTTCAAATAAAATTACAAATGTTCTTTTTCGTACATTTTCGGTGCATATAGAGTACTTAACGGTGTGATTTTTGATTCCTTGTACAATGCCATTCTAGTGTCCGTTTCACATGGTGTTTGCACCGCGGTGCCATATTTATCGTTGTGGGTAATATCGTACTTTTTTTTGTACCCACGGAGTAGTTAACGGTGTGATTTTTGATTCCTTGTACAAGGCCATTCGGTTGTCCATTTTGTATGCCGTTTGCGCCGATGTTTCTTATTTAACTTTCTGGTCCATAACACATCGTTACTTCAAAGAGAATTACATACCTTTTTTTGTACTTTTTTTGTACCCTCGGATTACTGAACGGTGTGATTTTCGATTCCTTGTACAAGGCCATTCTGCTCTCCGTTGTGCCTACCGTTTGCACCGCCGTGCCTTATTTATCGTTGTGGTCGATATCACATCGTTACTTCAAAGAAAATAACAAACCTTTTTTTTCGTACTTTTTTTTATCCCCAAAGATTACTTAACGGTGTGATTTTTGATTCCTTGTACAAGGCCATTCGGGTGTCCGTTTTGCATGCCGTTTGGGCCGGCATGCCTTATTTATCGTTCTGGTTGATATCACATCAGTACTTCAAAAAAAATTACAAATGTTTTTTTGTATTTTTTTTGTACCCACCCTGTACTTAACGGTGTGATTTTTGATTCCTTGTACAAGGCCATTCGGGTGTCCGTTTTGCGCCGGCGTGCCTTATTTATCGTTCTAGTCGATATCACATCAGTACTTCCAAGAAAATTACAAAAAAAAATTTCGTATTTTTTTATACCCACCGATTACTTAACTGTATGATTTTTGATTCCTTCTACAAGGCCATTCGGGTGTCCGTTTCGCATGTCTTTTATGCCGGCGTGCCTTATTTATCGTTTTGGTCGATATGACATCGTTATCACATTTTTACTTCAAAGATAATTACAAACCTTTTTTCGTACTTTTTTTGTACCCATAGTGTACTTAACGGTGTGATTTTTGATTCCTTGTACCAGGCCATTCTAGTGTCCGTTCTGCCTGCCGTTTGCACCACCTTGCCTTATTTATCGTTGTGGTCGATATCACATCGTTACGTCAAAGATAATTACAAACTTTTTTTTCGTACTTTTTTCTTACCCATAGATTACTTAACGGTGTGATTTTTGATTCATTGTACAAGGCCATTCGGGTGTCCGTTTTGCCTGCATTTTGCACCGTCGTGCCTTATTTATCGTTCTGGTCGATATCACATCATTACTTCAAAGATAATTACAAACCTTTTTTTTGTACTTTTTTTGTACCCACAGAGTACTTAATGGTGTGATTTTTGATTCCTTGTACAAGGCCATTCTAGTGTCCATTTTGCCTGCCGTTTCCACCGGCGTGCCTTATTTATCTTTTTTGTCGATATCACATAAGTACTTCGAAGAAAATTACAAACTTTTTTTTCGTAATTTTTTTGTACCCACCGATTACTTAACGGTGTGATTTTTGATTCCTTGTACAAGGCCATTCGGGTGTCCGTTTGTCATGTAGTTTACGCAGCCGTGCCTTATTTAACGTTCTGGTCGATATCATATCGTTACGTCGATAAAATTCACAACCATAGATTACTAACGGTGTGATTTTTGATTCTATGTACAAGGCCATTCGGGTGTCCGTTTTGCATGCCGTTTGCACCAACGTGTCTTATTTAACATTCTGGTCGATATCACATCGTTACTTCAAAGAAAATTACAAACCTTTTTTTTATACTTTTTTCTTCTACCAACAGAGTACTTAACAGTGTGATTTTTGATTACATGTACAATGGCATGCTAGTGTCCGTTTTGCCTGCCGTTGGCACCGCTGTGCCTTATTTATCGTTGTGGTCGATATCACATCTGTACTTCAAATAATTACAAACCTTTTTTTCGTACTTTTTTTGTACCCACATAGTACTTAACGGTGTGATTTTCGATACCTTGTACAAGGCCATTCGGGTGTCCGTTTTGTATGCCGTTTGCACCGTCGTGTCTTATTTAACTTTCTGGTCGATATCACATCGTTATTTCAAAGAAAATTACAAATGTTATTTTTCGTCCCTTTTTGGTACCCAATGATTACTTAACGGTGTGATTTTTGATTCCATATACAAGGCCATTCGGGTATCCGTTTTGCATGCCGTTTGCACTATTGTGTCTTATTTAACTTATGGTCGATATCACATCAGTACGTCAAAGAAAATTACAAACTTTTTTTTCATAATTTTTTTTTGTATCCATCAATTACTTAACGGTGTGATTTTTGATTCCCTGTACAAGGCCATTCTGGCCTCCGTTTTGCTTGCCGTTTGCGCCGGCGTGCCTTATTTAACGTTATGGTCGATATCACATCAGTACTTTAAAGAAAATTACAACCGTATTTTTCGTACTTTTTTTCGTACCGACCGATTACTTAACGGTGTGATTTTTTATTCCTTGTACAAGGCCATTCGGGTGGCCATTTCGCATGCCGTTTGCACCGGCGTGCCATATTTATCGTTCTGGTTGATATCACATCAATACTTCAAAGAAAATTACAAACGTTTTTTTTCGTACTTTTTTTTGTACCCATAGAGTACTTAACTGTGTGATTTTTGATTCCTTGTAAAAGGCCATTCTAATGTCCGTTTCACAATCCGTTTGAACTGCCGAGCCTTATTTATCATTGTGCTCGCTATCACATCGTTACTTCAAAGATAATTACAAACTTTTTTTTTTCGTACTTTTTTTTATACCCACCGATTTCTTAACGGTGTGATTTTTAATTCCTCGAACAAGGCCATTCGGGTGTCCGATACGCATGCCGTTTGCGCCGATTTGCCTTATTTATCATTGTGGTCGATATAACATCGTTACTTCAAAGATAATTACAAACCTTTTTATCGTACTTTTTTTGTACCCACAGAGTACTTAACGGTGTGATTTTTGAAACCTTGTACATGGCCATTCTGGTCTCCGTTTTGGTTGTCGTTTGCACCGCCGTGCCTTATTTAACGTTCTGGTCGATATCACATCGTTACGTCGAAGAAAATCACAACCTTATTCTTCGTACTTTGTTCATACCCATAGATTGCTTAACGGTGTGATTTTAGATTCCTTGTACAAGGCCATTCGGGTGTCCGTTTTGCATGCCATTTGCACCGGCGTGTCTTATTTATCATTCTGGTCGATATCACATCGTAACTTCAAAGATAATTATAAACCTTTTTTTCGTACTTTTTTTATACCCACCGATTACTTATCGGTGTGATTTTTTATTCCTTATACAATGCTATTCGGGTGTCCGTTTCGCATGCCGTTTACGCCGATTTGCTTTATCTATTGTTGTGGTCGATATCACATCGTTACTTCAATGATAATTACAAACTATTTTTCATACTTTTTTGTACCCATAGGGTACTTAACGGTGTGATTTTTGATACCTTGTACAAGGCCATTACGGTCTCCGTTTGCTTGCCGTTTGCGCGGCGTGGCTTATTTATCGTTACGGTCGATATCACATCAAGATTACTTCAAAGATAATTACACCTTTTTTCATACTTTTAGAGTAGTTAACGGTGTGATTTTTGATTCCTTGTACAAGGCCATTCTAGTGTCCATTTTGCCTGCCGTTTGCACCGCCGTGCCTTATTTATCGTTGTGGTCGATATCGCATCGTTACTTCAAAGATAAGTACAAACTTTTTTTTCTTACTTTTTTATACCCACCGATTACTTAATGGTGTGATATTTGATACCTTGTACACGGCCATTCTGCGCTCCATTTTATTGCCGTTAGCACCGGCGTGCCTTATTTATCGTTCTGGTCGATATCACATCATTACTTGAAAGATAATTTCACCGTTTTTTTCGTACTGATAGAGTACTTAACGGTGTGATTTTTGATTCCTTGTACAAGGCCATTCGAGTGTCCATTTTCCCTGCCGTTTGCACCGCCATGCCTTGTTTATCGTTGTGGTCGATATCACATCAGTATTTCAAAGATAATTACAAACTTTTTTTCGCACTTTTTTGGTACCCACCGATTACTTAACGGTGTGATTTTTGATTCCTTGTAGAAGGACATTCGGGTGTCCGTTTCACATGCCGTTTACACCGCCGTGCCTTATTTATCGTTCTGGTCGATATCACATCAGTTCTTCAAATAAAATTACTCACTTTTTTTGTACGGGATTACTTAACGGTGTGATTTTTGATTCCTTGTACAATGCCATTCGGGTGTCCGTTTCGCCTGCCGATTGCACCGCCGTGCCTTATTTATCGTTCTGGTAGTATCACATCGTTACTTCAAAGATAAGTACAAACCTTTTTTCATACTTTTTTTATGCCCAATGATTACTTAACGGTGTGATTTTTGATTCCTTGTACAAGGCCATTCTAGTATCCGTTTTGCCTGCCGTTTGCACCGTCATGCCTTATTTATCGTTGTGGTTGATATCACATCGTTACTTCAAAGATAATTACAAACCTTTTTTCGTACTTTTTTTATACCCAAAGATTACATAACGATTTGATTTTTGATTCCTTGTACAAGGCCATTCTGATGACCGTTTCACATGCCGTTTACGCCGCCGTGACATATTTAACGTTCTGGTCAATATCACATCGTTACGTCGAAGAAAATCACAACCTTATTTTTTGTACTTTTTTCATTCCCATATATTACTTAACGGTGTGATTTTTGATTCCTTGTACAAGGCCATTCGGGTGTCCGTTTTGCCTACCGTTTGCACCGCCGTGCCTTATTTATCGTTGTGGTCGATATCACATCGTTACTTTAAAGATAATTAAAAACCTTTTTTTCATACTTTTTTCGTACCACCGATTACTTAACGGTGTGATTTTTGATTCATTGTACAAAGCCATTCGGGTGTCCGTTTCGCATGTCGTTTATGCCAATTTGTCTTATTTAACTATCTTGTCGATATCACATAGTTACTTCAAAGAGAATTACAAACATTTTTTTCCCTACTTTTTTTGTACCCACCGATTACTTAACGGTGTGAGTTTTTATTCCTTGTATAAGGCCATTCTTGTCTCTGTTTGCTTGACATTTCCGCCGGCGTGCCTTATTTATCGTTTCGGTCAATATCACATCAGTACTTCAAAGAAAATCACAAACATTTTTTCGTATTTTTTTGTACCCATAGAGTACTTAACGGTGTGATTTTTGATTACTTGTACAAGTCATTCTAGTGTCTGTTTTGCATGCAGTTTGCACCACCGTGCCTTATTTATCGTTGTGGTCGATATCACATTGTTACTTCAAAGATTATTACAAACCATTTTTTTCATACCTTTTTTATACCCACCGATTACTTAACGGTGAGATTTTTGATTCCTTGCACAAGGCCATTCGTTTGTCCGTTTCTCATGCCGTTTACGCCGCCGTGCCTTATTTATCGTTGTGGTCGATATCACATCGTTACTTCAAAGATAATTACAAACCTTTTTTTCGTACTTTTTTTTGTACCCACAGAGTACTTAACGGTGTGAATTTTTGATTCATTGTACAAGGCCATTCTGGTCTCCGTTTTTCTTACCGTTTGCACCGCCGTGGCTTCTTTATAGTTCTAGTCGATATCACATCAGTACATCAAAGATAATTACAAACCTTTTTTTTCGTACTTTTTTGTACCCACAGAGTACTTAACGGTGTGATTTTGGATACCTTGTACAAGGCCCATCTGGTCTCCCTTTTGCTTTCTGTTTGCGCCGCCGTGCCTTATTTATCGTTCTGGTCGATATCACATCAGTATTTCAAAAAAATTACAAACGTTTCTTTTCGTACTCTTTTTTGTACCCATAGAGTTCTTAACAGTGTGATTTTTGATTCCTTGTACAAGGCCATTTGGGTGTCCGTTTCGCATGCTGTTTACGCCGATTTGTCTTATTTAACTTTCTGGTGGATATCACATCAGTACTTCAAAGAGAATTTCAAACGTTTTTTTTCGTCGTTTTTTTCATACCCATACATTACTTAACGGTGTGATTTTTGATTCCTTGTACAAGGCCATTCTGGTCTCCGTTTTGCTTGCTGTTTATGATGGCGTGCCTTATTTATCGTTCTGGTCAATATCACATCAGTACTTCAAAGAAAGTTACAAACCCTTTTTTTGTAATTTTTTTGTACCCACCGATTACTTAACGGTGTGATTTTTGATTCCTTGTACAAGGCCATTCGGTTGTCCGTTTTGCTTGCCATTTTCGCCGGCATGCCTTATTTATCGTTCTGGTAGATATCACATCGTTACTTCAAAGATAATTACAAATATTTTTTTCATACTTTTCTTATACCCAATGATTGCTTAACGGTGTGATTTTTGATTCCTTGTACAAGGCCATTCGGGTGTCCATTTTGCATGACGTTTGCACCGACGTATCTTATTTAACTTTCTGGTCGATATCACATCGTTATTTCAAAGAAAATTAAAAACATTTTTTTCATACTTTTTTTGTACCCATAGAGTACTTAACGGTGTGATTTTTGATTCCTTGTACAAGGCCATTTGGGTGTCCGTTTCGCATGTTGTTTACGCCGATTTGTCTTATTTAACTTTTTGGTCGATATCACATAGTTACATCAAAGAGAATTACAAACGTTTTTAACTTTCTGGTCGATATCACATAGTTTCTTCAAAGAGAATTACAAACGTTTTTTTTCGTACTTTTTTTTGTACCCATAGAGTACATAACGGTGTGAATTTTGATTCCTTGTACAAGGCCATTCGGGTGTCCGTTTCGCCTGCCGTTTGCACCGCCGTGCCTTATTTATCATTGTGGTCGATATCGCATCGTTACTTCAATGATAATTACAAACCTTTTTGATATGATCCCGGATGGAATCAAATCCAATGTTTTGCCCAGGAAGTTACTAGTGTGAACAATGACGAGCTAAGGATCCTAGACCTAGCAATTCCAACTAAATCATAGGAAGAGAAGGCCCAACAATCGCTCACAGAGTTGGTAAATTCTCGAAGGGTTGTACTTTCTTTGACGAAGAAAATTCTCACTCGCAAGTGATTTTCAAGCATCATAACTTGGATGAGTAAAACTCAATAATATGATTTTTGTCTATTCAATGTGTATCCAAAAGAAAAGCTAGTGTTTGCCTTATATTCGCTTACAACCAAAAGAACTAGAAATAAAAAAGCAATGTGTGAGAATTTCCCACCTAGAAAATGCGCCCCATGTGATGTAAATGGCCTTACCTAGCCTACTTAGGCCCAAATGACCATTATTAGATAATAATCAAACCAAAGCTGCATAATCAAAGTAAAATAAGTCCAACACTTAACAATTTCGTCCATCAGCTTCTTGGCATCCAGAACATGGGCTTTAAGCCCAATATGAAGCCAAACCATGCAATAAAGCTCTAACCATGCAATCACTAAGGATGGTCACTATTGGTGCCTCAGTCTTCTCCACAGGCTCTCCAAACTCCGAATAATCTCTATCACCAAATTGTTCATAGCATCTCTCAATCTCTTCCTTTGGAGCCTTGTTATTGGCCCATCTCGAACTACCAGATAATCCATGGGCTGCATAGGCGCCAATGTCATCATGGATCACATCATTCCCTCCCGGTTGCGAAAGATCTGTCCTCAGATCATAGGGGCTGTCAAAAGGCATCAAATCAAATACGTTGATGGTGCCAGAGACTCCCCATTCAGGTGTAATAGAAACCTTATAGGCGTTGTCGTTGACACGCTCTATCACCTCAAAAGGACCATCACCACGAGGATGTAACTTAGATTTCCGGTGTTTGGGAAACCTATCTTTGCGAAAGTGCCGCACCACCCAATCCCCGGGTGTGAAGATAACCTCCTTGCGGCCCTTGTTTGCTTGCTTCACATATCGTGCCATTGCATTCTCAACATGCCTCCTAGCATCCTCGTGCAACTTTTTTTTACCAATTCAGCATTCTGCTCACCATCCAAGCTAGCATGCATACCTGCGGGCAAAGGAGCCAAAGGAAAAGGTGTTTCTAGGTTGAACCCATACACGACCTCAAAGGGGGTAAAATGAGTAGCAGAATGTTTACAACGATTATAAGCAAACTCAACATATGGCAAACAATTCTCCCAATTTTTCAAATTTTTGTGGACCACTATATGATGTAATTGCCCCAAAACTTGATTAAGCACCTCAGTTTGACCATCCGTCTGGGGATGATAGGCAGTAGAAAACAACAATTGAGTACCCAAATGTTGCCAAAGAACTCTCAGTTACTTATAAATTTCACATCACAATCACTCACAATAGTACGTGGTACCCCATGCAAACGAACAATCTTTTTAAAGAATAAATCAGAAATATTAGATGCATCATTTGTTTTACTACATTCACTGAAGTGAGCCATCTTAGAAAAATGATCCAACACAACAAAGACCGAATCCTTATCACTCTTTGAATTTAGGCAAACCCAACACAAAGTCCATAGACAAATCAGTCCAAGGGGACGTGAGAATAGGGAGGGGTGTGTACAAACCGTGGGGGGCTGACTTAGACTTAGCCGATTTGCACACAAGACAAGCATCACATATACGTGTAACATCAACTTTCATTTTAGGCCAAAAGAAATATGACTTAAGCATGTCTAAGGTTTTAGTAACACCGAAATGACCCATAAGGCCTCCCTCATGTGCCTCCCAAACCAGCAACTTATGCAAGGAACATTGGTGAATGGATAAAACATTATCACGAAACAAAAATCCATCCTGCCTATAAAAATAGCCATTGGCCGCATGCACATTAGCCACAAATGTCTCACCAAAATCAGGATCTAAAGCATACAATTCCTTAACAAATTCAAAACCAAGAAATTTAGTTTGCATGGTAGTAATCAAAGTGTAGCGATGAGATAATGCATCAGCTACCACGTTATCCTTGCCTTTTTTATACTTAATCACATAAGGAAAGGATTCAATGAATTCCATCCAACGAACATGTCGCTTACTCAACTTACCCTGACCTTTAAGATAGTTGAAGGACTCATGATCAGTATGAATAACAAATTCCGTAGGTCAAAGATAATGCTGCCAAGTTTGAAGACATCTAACCAAAGCATACAACTCCTTATCATAAGTAGCATAATTCAAATGGGCACCTTTCAATTTCTCACTAAAATATGCAATTGGTCTAGACTCTTGAATTAAAGCACCACCAATACCCACACCTGATGCATCACATTCAAGTTCAAAAGCTTTATTAGAATCAGGCAAAGCAAGAATGGGGGCAGAAATTAAATGAGCTTTAAGAGATTCGAAAGCTTCCCTTCGCTTCGGGCCCCACTGCCAAGGGACATTCTTCTTTATCAACTCATTTAGGGGTGCGGCCAAGGTGCTGAAATCCTTGACAAATCGCCTATCAAACCCCACAAGGCCATAAAAACTATGAACCTCTGCACAATTTGTCGGTTCAGGCCATTCTTCCGCCGCTTTGATCTTCTCTCTATCGACCTCAACACCATGTGAACTCACAACAAAGCCAAGAAGCACAACTCGATCGAAGCAAAATGAACACTTCTTAAGGTTAGCATAAAATTTTACTTCCCTAAGAGTTTCCAAAATAGCCCGTAAGAGGCTCATATGTTATTCCATTTCTTGGCTGTAAATTAGGATGTCATCAAAATAAACGACCACAAACTTACCAATAAAATCTCTAAGCACCTCATTCATTAACCTCATAAATGTACTAGGTGCATTAGTTAAACCAAAAGGCATGACAAGCCATTCATACAACCCAAATTTAGTCTTAGATGCAGTTTTCCACTCGTCACCCTCACGAATCCTTACTTGATGATAGCCACTATTCAAATCGATTTTAGTAAAAAATTTAGCACCACACAATTCATCTAACATATCATCTAAACGAGGAATGGGATAGCGTTACCTTACAGTGATTTGATTGATTGCACAATAGTCGGTGCACATCCTCCATTCACCTCCTTTCTTGGGGACTATGATTACCGGAACCGCGCAAGGACTCATAGATTCTTGAATTTTACCTTTCTCCAACAGCTTCGTCACTTTCCTTTGGATTTCTTTAGTTTGCTCCGGATTAGCACGATAGGCTGGTCGGTTAGGCAACACTGCTCCGGGAATAAAGTCTATGTGATGCTCCATGCCACATAATGGTAGCAATCAGCTTGGTTCCTCCTCGGGAAAGACATCAACAAATTTCTGCAATAAAGACACAACAACACTGGGAAGGGAATCCATGAGTTCCAAAACGGTTAGAAAACATAGGGAAGGGATGGGGGGTACGGCCTCTTTGTAAATAAAGAGGAGAGGTGCGTTTCCAGCCTTAATCACATTGCAAACCTCATTAGTCCTCGCATAGAAACTACTTCTCACTTTTTTGGCCTCTTTTTCTTTTCAACTTTAGAAGCTCCCTCACTAGTAATGGCACATTCCCTTGCGGTTAACTTTTCGACTTTATTTTTCCCCTCATTTGGTAGAATAGCTCCATCCCTCACATTTTTATTTTCAACTTTTATTTTACCCTCCTCGCGAATCACACTACCCTCTTGGTTCTCTCCCGTCGCTTTTGCTTTACTTTCAACTGTATAACTCCCTCATTTTTTTTGTTGCTCTCGGGTTGATCCTTGTGTGCTTCCTCGGGGTTGATCCTTGTGTGCTTCCTCGGGGGACAAAGCTATAAATGTAAAATTCTTCCTCTTAAACTTTAAGCTATACCTGTTTAAGTAATCATCATATGTGACACATCATAAAACAGCCATGGGCGCCGTAATAATAGGTGACTTACATGCATAGGGACAACATCACATAAAATATCATCTTCAAGCTTGCCAAGGCTAAAAGAATAAGTGCTTAATGGTTGACTCGAACATCTCCCACATCATTAAGCCACTGTAAATTATATGGATGGGGATGTGGGGTAGTGGGAATGGATAAGCGTGACACCACATCAGCACTCACTACGTTCGCACAACTACCCAGGTCTATTATCATAGAACAAAGCTTACCACCTATGAAACACCTCGTGTGGAATATATTTTCCCTCTGATCATTATTCTCCACCTTCACCACACTACTAAAAGCTCTTTTTAGAATACACACCTCATCACTAGCTGCATGCACCAGTTTCCTTTCTTCCTTCTCCCATTCTGATACGAATGACGGAACGAATTTCCCAAGATATTCTAAAGGAAATCAATAACGAGCTCAAAACAAATAACTTAGATAATCCAATCTAAGAAACGTTGGCAAGAACGCAACAACGCCTTCTCAAGGCGCTGATAAGTTCTTAAAGGGTGGAACTCTACAACAAAGAGATCTTCACCCGCAAGTGATTAAACAAGTCAGAAGACTTAATCAAATTTTCACTCAAAATTGAACTGTTTGTCAATGAACCACCTAGGTGCCTTATATAGGCTACAGACTCCAAGACCAATTGCTAATTTAGCAATGTGGGACAAAATAACAATAAATAAAAATAATAACAAAAATAGAAGAAAATACAACCAATGTGGGATAACAAAGACTATCTAACCAATAACATAAATAATTGCGCCTCTTTTGCATCACCATGGATTTCTATTTTTTTCTTCCTTCTGACGCCCACCATGAATCACATCATTCCCTCCCGGTTGGAAAGGATTCGTCCTTGAATCAAAAGTATGTTGTATAGTTCAGCATCTCGAACCAATCTTGAACAAACCGCAAAAAACGTCAATGATATACCGGGATCAAAGATAATCGGTATATAGAGCTGCAAATCAATGGAATGTTGAAACGAAGATTCTAGCTTCACCAATGGAACATAAGAACAATCTCTCGTCCTCATATAAATGTCGATGAAGCTCGGAGTGGCAACAACATATTTATAACAACTCAATGTTGGATAATCATCAACACGCGCAACAAAAGGATCATGAAAATTGTGCTCTGGTTTGCCACCAATGAAGTCATGATGAAGAATCAATGTAGGAAACGAGCTCTCCTCAATGGGGTAATCGTCATGTACCTGCATAGACAACATGGAAGAACTCAAAAAAGTATTTATTAATATAGAAGCTTCAATTGCCTCCTTAACTTTTTTCTCCACGATCTCCGCCAATGTTTGATCATTCTCAATATTCATCTACACTACACTCGTATCTTCATCGTTTTTCAACTCCACCTCTCGAATGTTAACAATCTCTTCATTTTTCTGTTCCACCAATTCTTTTTCTTTTTCGGTTTCAAGTCTCAAATGAGCTTTGTTTTCCATTACATGCTCCTTAAAGGTTTTAGTGACCCGACCCTTATCTTTGTGAGCCTCTTCGGGGGATAACGGAAGAAGTTTAAACCTTTTCCCTTTATGGCATACTGTGTATCTGTCCATGGGGACATCATATGCCACCTGCCTAGAAGTTTTCCATGGTTTCCCAAGTAGAATGTGGCTCTCGGGCATCGGAACTACATCACATAACACCTCATCTACATATATTCTTACCCCTATCATTAATCCTCTGCAACTCATAAGGGTGGGGATGAGGAATAGTGGGAATCGATAACTTACTGATCACATACCTACTAGCTAAGTTAGCACAATAGTTCTGCTCAATAATCATATAACATCGCCTTTCACCAATTAAACAACGTGTACGAAAAAAATCTCTTTCTACAGCACCTTGCACACTACTATCTATTTCTGACATTATGCAAGATTCAAAACCTCACAACTCTCGTGCTTACACTCACCCTTTCTCTAAGTTGTAAAGTAACCCCTTTTTCACGGAGAATCGAGCAATGTGTAACAATCGAAACCAACGATCTAGACTAGAAAACTAAGAGGTAGGTTTGGAGATTGGGTAAAAAGGTATGAAAGTGCATGGAAAATGTGTGAAGAGAAACTAGGTGCAAGAATTAAAAGCAAGAAAGGAGGAACAAGGAAAAAGTAAGGAATTTGGTTGACAGCAAAATTTCACAGGTGTGAAATACTCGTCCAAATAAAGGGCCTCTCTATTTTTTATTTTTATTTTAAACTTGGCCGACAAAATCAAATAACAATTAGGACAAAACTCTTTTTTTTTTTGGTTTATACGGCCAACGCAAGTAATCAAGAAAATTCAACAATCAAATAGCTGATGGGTATCGTGGCAGGGCAATTAATTAAAGGCAGGGATAGTTTTTTTTTTTGTTGATGAAAATCAAGCGCAAGAACAAGGCTGAAGGAAAAAAAAACTTAAGAGATCAGTTTTTTTTTTTTGTTTTTCTTTTTTTAAGAAGACGGATGAACGCGGGAAACAAAAGAAATAACACAAGAAGGAAGCAGAATGGGAAAACGCAGGAAACAAATCAATGGGGCAGGACTATTTTTTTTTTTGGAACGATGCAAGACCAGAGAACGAAACAATAATTTTTTTTGCTCTTGAAGAAAATGCGGGCACAAACAAGAACAAGGCTGGATATTTTTTTTTCCTTTTCGAATATTGATATGCAAGAACGGAAAAGAAAACAAATCAGAAACGGAAAAGGATATTTGATTACCTTTAGTCAAACGAAGGCTCCGATACCAAATGATATGAATGACGGAACGAATTTCCCAAGATATTCTAAAGGAAATCAATAACGAGCTCAAAACAATGAACTTAGATAATCCAATCTAAGAAACATTGGCAAGAACGCCACAACGCTTGCTCAAGGCGCTGATAATTTCTTAAAGGGTGGAACTCTACAACGAAGAGATCCTCACTCGCAAGTGATTAAACAAGTCAGAAGATTTAATCAAATTTTCACTCAAAATTGAACTGTTTGCCAATGAACCACCTAGGTGCCTTATATAGGCTACAGACTCCAAGACCAATTGATTATTTAGCAATGTGGGACAAAATAAGAATAAATAAAAATAATAACAAAAATAAAAGACAATACAACCAATGTGGGATAACAAAGACTATCTAACCAATTACATAAATAATTGCGCCTCTTTTGCATCACCATGGATTTCTATTTTTTCTACCTTTTGACGCCCACCATGGATCACATCACATTCGGCCTCGTCCTCCTCCTCAGAAGCCGATTCATACTCATTCGCAACCAACTCACCAACCAACAAAATTCTTCATTTAGAAGGGCATTGGAACTGAATATGCCCTATTCCACGACACATGTGGCATTGAATTTCATTGGTAGGTTTCGGTGGCAACGGTGCACCACTTTAACTTATCATCTTCCCTCGGCTTGTAAGCGGCCTTGGGTGGAATAACGGGCTGTTTGTGTGCATTTAGTGCGTAAGTGGGGGCTGTTTGAGGGTATTTAGGGTTGTCCCGTCTATATGGAAAAGTACGTGAAGCAAAAGTGTTACCTGCCGAAAATTTGGCATGGTTTGCTCGGTGTCATTTTAGTTGATCTTCAATGGTCAAAGCCGCATGTAACATGTCTTCCAACATCGCACAACCCTTGACTTCAACCGGATTTGCAATATCCAAATGCAACCCCGTTATTGCAAGCAAAAATTTGATCGAGCTTGTTCTCCCACTCAATATACGCATCAGGATCACTTGTGCCACAGAACGACGGCAATTTCATCTTTACTTGCCACATGTTATTATCAACCGTTTCATCCTCTACGTCTACATAATCAGCCTCCGCATGAGCCACGTACTCCTCATATGCATGGTCTCTTCCACCTCCTCTACCTCTACCACCTCTATCCCCTCTACCGCCTCTATCACCTCTACCACCTCTACCACCTTTGTCATCAACCCGGTTTATACCAGCCAAAAAAGTATTATGTGCCTCATGAATCTCATGTATATCGTTATGTAAAGGTGTGTCACTGCCGCATGCAATTCATCAGATACCTCATGTTTCACTTCTTCTAACTATCATCTCAATTCAGCGTTCTGAGCGTCACCCTGCACCCTTAATCTTGCATCCAAAATTTCATTTACCTCCTCAACACCTAATCCACGTCCACCCATGTTGCCTCACTATCCCTCGTGTTTACCCTCCCCTCTTTCTAAGTCGTATAAAGCACCCTTGTCAAACGAACCAGAAAAGCAAGCAAAAGTAAATAGCAATCAAAACTGACTCTCTAGAAAGGACACTGGGTTTTCAGACCGAGAATAGGTTGAAAGGTATGTGGTCAGAAAAGTGTGTAGGCCAACGGTGATCCGAAATGGTCGCAGGTGCACAACGAGTAACTAGAGTTGCAAGTTGTGGAAAAAAGTAATTAAGGGTGGATGATTTCACTTTTTTTGGGAAGTCGGGATCCTAGGAGTTTTGCAGTTAAGTAAAGGATGTAGGATTTCACTTTTTAGCGAAGTCGGGACCCTAGGAAGAAAAAACTATTTTTTTTTCAATGGCCGAATTCTTTCTGAATAAAAAGAAATAGGTCAACTCTCTTTTCTTTTCTTTTTTTTTGTTTTTTTTAAACTGTGGCCGACTTTTGAAGATAGATCAATTAATTAGGGCAACTAAGGAAAACTTAAAAAAGCCGACTTTTGGTAATTAGGGCCGACCACTTTTTTTTTGTGATTGGTGCGGCAACAATGAACAAGGATGAATCAACTTAATTATCAAGCAGGCAGGACGATATTTGATGAACAAATACGCTGGAAATATACATATATTTTTTTTTGATGATGATGATCGAACAACAAGAACAATTACGCTGTTTGTGGGGGGATTTTTTTTTTTTTGATTAAGGAGATTTTAGGGTTCTTGGGGTTGAAGGTTTGAGGATACAAAGAAATTTACGGGTTGGTGTATGAACATTGCTTGTGTTCTTGGGGGGGGGGGGGTCTTTGGCGACTGAAAACAAAAGAACAAGAACAAGAATTTTTTTTTGTGGGAATTATACGAAATAAAGGAAAACAATAAAAAGGATATTTGCTCACCGAAGTTGCTGAGCTCTGCTACCATTTGATGTGATCCGGGATGGAATCAAATCCGATGTTTCGCCTAGGAAGTAACTAGGGCGAACAATGACAAGCTAAGGATCCTGGATCCTAGTCCTAGCAATTCCAACTAAATCGTAGGAAGAGAACACCAAACAATCGTTCACAGTGCTGGTAAATTCTCGAAGGGTGGAACTTTCTACGACGAAGAAAATTCTCACTCGCAAGTGATGTTCAAGCCTCACGACTTGGATGAGTAAAACTCAATAATATGATTTTTGTCTATTCAATGTGTATCCAAAAGAGAAGCTAATGTTTGCCTTCTATAGGTTTACAACCAAAAGAACTAGAAAGGAAAAAGCAATGTGGGAGAATTTCCAACATAGAAAATGCGCCCCATGTGAAGTAAATGGGTTTACCTAGCCTACTTAGGCTCAAATGACCTTTATTAGATAATAATCAAACAAAAGCTGCATAATCAAAGTAAAATAAGTCCAACACTTAACAATTTCGTCCATCAGCTTCTTGGCGTCCAGAACTTGGGTTTTGGGCCCAATATGAAGCCAAACCATGCAATAAAGCTCTAACAAGGACCAACAGCACTAAGGAGGGTCACTATTGGCGCCTCAGTCTTCTCCACGGGCTCTCCGAACTCCGAATAAGTCTCTATCACCAAGTTGTTCATAGCATCTCTCAATCTCTTCCCTTTGAGCCTTGTTATTGGCCCATCTCGAACTACCAGATAATCCACGGGCTGCATAGGCGCCAAAGGGTCGGGAATGTCATCATGGATCACATCACTTTTTTTTCATACATTTTTATACCCAATGATTACTTAACGGTGTGATTTTTGATTCCTTGTACAAGGCCATTCTGGTCTGTGTTTCGCATGCCGTTTGCACCGACGTGCCTTATTTATCGTTCTGGTCGATATAACATCAGTACTTCAAAGAAAATTACAAACTTTTTTTTGTACATTTTTTGTACCCACCGATTACTAAATGGTGTGATTTTTGATTCCTTGTACAAAGCCATTCGGGTGTCCATTTTTCCTGCCGTTTGCACCGCCGTGCCTTATTTATCGTTGTGGTCGATATCACTTCAGTACTTCAAAAAAAATTACAAACCTTTTTTTCGTACTTTTTTTACACCCACCGATTACTTAACGGTGTGATTTTTGATTCCTAGTCACTACAAAAAAACAGCGTTTTTGCGACGGAATTTTTGCGACGGAAGTATGGTCCGTCGCAAATTTACGTTTGCGACGGATGTTTTATTGTTAGCGACGGGACACTTGGCGGGGTCGATTTTACCATTTGGCGGGCAATTTTGCGACGGACATTTTAATAATTTGCGACGGACTATTTAAATAAATTTTCATTAATTATTTTATTAATCTGGATTTTTGATAAACTTTGCGACGGAAATTAAATTCCGTCGCAAAATGCCTCTTGCGACCGGAGTATTCGTATTTTTGCGACGGAAAATTGTATAAAATTTTATACAATTTTATTAATTATTTTATTGTTCTGAAATTATAAATTTGCGACGGCAGTAGGGTTAAGTTGCGACGGACATTAATGTCCGTCGCAAAACGGCGGATATGAGTCGCATTTCCCCCTTTTCTTCCTCATTTCTCTTTTCTCTCCTCTCTTCTCCTCTCCCGCCGCCTCCCCCCCCCCCTGCTGAACCTGTTTCCGGCCACCTCCGAACCACCACCGCCGCAGCCACCACAAGGTAAACTCTTCCTCCCCTCTCCCCCTCTCCCCAGGACCCGATTCCCCCTCCCCTCCCCCGCGTATTTATGTATGTATATTTTTTTTTTTTTTTTCGTTTTATGTAGCATTTATGTATGTATATGTAGTATGTATTTTTATGTATCTTTTTTTTATATGTAGTATATATATATGTATGTATGTATATGTAGTATGTAATATATGTATGTATGTATATGTAGCATTATTATGTAGTATGTAATATTTTGTTTTTTTTTTTTTCGGTATGTAGCATTATTATGTAGTATGTAATATATGTAGCACAGACAGACAGTTTTACTGAAGCATTTTGTAGTCAACTTTTAGCTATGATAAAGACCTTAAATCACAAAAGTTTCTTGAGACAAAATGTACCCCTATATGCAATATATAACATATAAAAAATTCAACTCATTCCAAGTAGTATAGGGTACTCAAAAGTGTGACACATCAGCACATCAGAAAGCTGTAACACAGACTTTCACAATCTGATGCGTTTTTGTTCAGCATGGTGTGTGCTCTGTGTTGCATGAAAATGAGATATTATATATTCGTTTTGTAGCTTGAATTATGAGATTTCCAACCATATAAAGATCATGCAATTTGGTTCAATATTGAGCAAGTTATGGGGGTGTGAACATGGGTGAAAAACAGTCCAACACTTAGAAAAATTCAGCAGATTTTTATCACATGAACCCTAATTTTGACCTAATTCAATTTTGATCAAATTGAACAACTTAAAGCATGATTAGGGTCAATTCTAAGTGTATTAATATAATTAAACATGTTTCACATCATTCAGGTGAGTTTGGACCATTTCCCCCAAAATTCCCAATTTGCCCTTTTTGACCTACTTTCACCTGATTTGACCCTATGATGATTCTCATACCAACCTAATGTGTTTTGGATCAATTTTAGGTTGTTACAATGTAAGTTGAGGTCAAATGTCCATTTACCCTTAAGGTCAACTCTTTGGTCACCTTTCCCATTTTGCCCTATCACATTCTCAATTTAAGCTCATGATTTGTGATCATGCATTTCAAGTGAGGCTTACCATTTCTAGCCTTATGTGATGTTTGAGTTGAAATCATGCCTTTTCACACATACACACAATTGATCCAATGTGATCATGTGTTGTTATCATCAAAACCAATATACTCACATATTTTTGTCAAATTAGTGCAATAAAAGTGGTATGTATTATGTAAACCATTAGGTAACACCACTATGAACTAGCAGGAAATTCATTAATTAAAAAAAAACACAGTCGAATGAACTAGCTTTGATATTGTAATGAGAAAAGAAATATTATCCACTTACTTTGCTGCACTTTTTTTACAGCTTCGAAGAAGGTGTTGTAGTTACTCGGCTTAGCAAACAAAGAAATTGCTTGAGGTCGGTGTAGTTAGAGGTGCTCTTGTAAATCTCAATAGTTGGGGGATCTATTGCAAACCCCGTGAGTTACGAGATCTCTGAAAAATCTCGCTTTCCTTGCACATATTATTAATTAGTATAAACGCCTTTTTATTATAATTGCATTTAGATTAGTATAAACGTCATTTTCTCGTGTCAAATAGATGTCGGTGTAGAGGTAGAGGTAGAGGTAGACGCGGTAGGGGTAGTTCGGATGTTGGTTGAAAATGATGATAAGTATGTGGTTGAATTGGTTTGTTGAAAAGGGTCTTTGTTCCTACCCGTTTGGAAAATGGTACTTGGGGGTACTTTGTTATCCGGCAAAGCCTCCGAATTATTTTGACATCGAACCTTTGACCATGAATCGAAAATTTAGGTTATAGTGTTGTTAGTTTCATAGTAAGTTGAGTAAAACCTAGTACACGGCCATTATGGTATCCATCTCGCATGCCGTTTACACCGGCATGCCTTATTTATCGTCTAGTCGATATCACATTAGTACTTCAAAGAAAATTACAAACTATTTTTTTCGTAATTTTCGTTGTACCCACAGAGTACATAACGTTGTGATTTTTGATTCCTTGTACAAGGCCATTTGGTTGTCCGTTTTGCATGCCCTTTGCGCCGACGTGTCTTATTTAACTTTCTAGTCAATATCATATAGTTACTTCAAAGAGAATTACAAACCGTTTTTTTCGTACTTTTTTTGTACCCATAAAGTACTTAACGGTGTGATTTTTGATTCCATGTACAAGGCCATTCGGGTGTCAGTTTCGCATGCCGTTTGCACCGGCGTGCCTTATTTATCATTCTTGTCGATATCACATTGTTACTTCAAAGATAATTACAAATCTTTTTTTCGTACTTTTTTTATACCCACCGATTACTTAACGGTGTGATTTTTGATTCCATGTACAAGGTCATTCGGGTGTCCGTTTCGCATGCCGTTTACGCCGATTTGTCTTATTTAACTTTCTGGTCGATATCACATAGTTACTTCAAAGAGAATTACAAGCGTTTTTTTTGTACTTTTTTGTACCCAATGATTTCTTGTCGGTGTGATTTTTGATTCCTTGTACAAGAACCTTCGGGTGTCTGTTTCGCCTGCCATTTGCACCGCCATGCCTTACTTATAGTTGTGGTCGATATCACATCGTTACTTCAAAGATAATTACAAACCTTTTTTCGTACTTTTTTTTATAACCAATGATTACATAACAGCGTGATTTTTGATTCCTTGTACAAGGCAATTGTAGAGTCACTTTCGCCTGCCATTTGCGCCGGCGTGTCATATTTATCGTTCTGGTCGATATCACATCAGTACTTCAAAGAAAAGTACAAACTTTTTTTTTTACTTTTTTTGTACCCACAGAGTACTTAACGGTGTGATTTTAGATACCTTGTACAAGGCCATTCTGGTCTCCGTTTTGCTTTCCGTTTGCGCCGGCGTGCCTTATTTATCGTTCTGGTCGATATCACATCAGTACTTCAAAGATAATTACACCGTTTTTTTCATACTTTTTTCTGTACCCATAGAGTAATTAACGGTGTGATTTTTGATTCCTTGTACAAGGCCATTCGGGTGTCCGTTTTGCATGCCGTTTGCACCGACGTATCTTATTTAACTTTTTGGTCGATATCACATCGTTACTTTGAAGAAAATTACAAACTTTTTTCGTACTTTTTTTGTACCCACCGATTACTTAACATTGTGATTTTTGATTCGTTGTACAAGGCCATTCGGGTGTCCGTTTTGCACCGACGTGTCTTATTTAACTTTCTGGTCGATATCACATCGTTACTTCAAAGAAAATTACAAAAAAAAATAATTTGTACTTTTTTGTACCCATAGAGAGTACTTAACGGTGTGATTTTTGATTCCTTGTACATGGCCATTCTAGTGTCCGTTTTTCCTGCCGTTTGCGCCGGCGTGCCTTATTTATCATTCTGGTTGATATCACATCTGTACTTCAAAGAAATTACAAACTTTTTTGTCGTACTTTTTTTGTACCCACCGATTACTTAACGGTGTGATTTTTGATTCCTTGTACATGGCCATTCTTGTATCCGTTTTGCCTGCCGTTTACGCCACCGTGCCTTATTTATCGTTCTGGTCGATATCACATCAGTACTTCAAAGAAAATTACAATTTTTTTTCATACTTTTTTTGTATCCACCGATTACTTAACAGTGTGATTTTTGATTCAGTATACAAGGCCATTTGGGTGTCCGTTTTGCATGCCGTTTGCACCGACATGTCTTATTTAACTTTCTGGTCGATATCACGTCGTTACTTCAAAGAAAATTACAAACCTTTTTTTCTTACTTTTTTGTACGCATAGAGCACTTAACGGTGTGATTTTTTTCATTCCTTGTACAAAGCCATTCTAGTGTCCGTTTTGCCTGCTGTTAGCACCACCGTGCCTTATTAATCGTTGTGGTCGATAACACATAGTTACTTCATAGAGAATTACACACGTTTTTTTTCATACTTGTTTTTTGTACCCATAGAGTACAAAACGATGTGATTTTTGATTCCTTGTACAAGGCCATTCTAGTGTCTGTTTCGCATGCCGTTTGCACCGCCATGCCTTATTTATCGTTGTGGTCGATATCACATGGTTATTTCAAAGATAATTACAAACATTTTCTTTCATGCTTTTTTTATACCCACCGATTACTTAACGGTGTGATTTTTGATTCCTTGTAAAGGCCATTCGGCTGTCCGTTTCGTATGCCGTTTGCACTGCCGTGCCTTATTTATCGTTGTGGACGATATCACCGTTACTTCAAAGATAATTACAAACCTTTTTTCATACTTTTTTAATACCCACCAATTACTTAACGGTGTGATTTTTGATTCCTTGTACAAGGCCATTCTAGTCTCCGTTTTTCTTGCCGTTTGCGTCGGCATGCCTTTTTTATCGTTCTGGTCGATATCACATCAGTATATCAAAAAAAATTACAAACATTTTTTTTCGTACTTTTTTTGTACCCATAGAGTACTTAACGGTGTGATTTTTGATTCCTTGTACAAGGACATTCTAGTGTCCATTTCACATGCCATTTACGCTGATTTGTCTTATTTAACTTTCAGGTCGATATCACATAGTTACTTCAAATCGAATTACAAACGTTTTTTTGTACCCACAGAGTACTTAACAGTGTGATTTTTGATTCCTTGTACAAAGCCATTATAGTGTTCATTTTGCCAGCCTTTTGCACCGCCGTGCCTTATTTATCGTTGTGGTCGATATGACATCATTACTTTTAAGATAATTACAAAACTTGTTTTACGTACTTTTTTTGTACCCACGGAGTACTTACGGTACAAGGCCATTCGGGTATCCGTTTTGCATGCCGTTTGCGCCGTCGTATCTTATTTAACTTTCTGGTCGATATCACATTGTTACATCAAAGAAAATTACAAACATTTTTCTCGTACTTTTTTTTTGTACCCATAGAGTACATAACGGTGTGAGTTTTGAATCCTAGTACAAGGCCATTCGGTTGTCCGTTTTGCATGCCGTTTGCGACTACGTTTCTTATTTAACTTTAAGGTCGATAACACATCGTTACTTAAAAGAAAATTACAAACCTTTCTATTTAACTTTTTTTGTACCCACCGATTACTTAACGGTGTGATTTTTGATTCCTTGTACAAGGCCATTCGTGTGTCCGTTTCGCATGCCGTTTTCGCCGATTTGTCTTATTTAACTTTCTGGTCGATATCACATAGTTACTACAAAGAGAATTACAAACGTTTTTTTTTCGTACTTTTTTTGTACCTATAGGGTACTTAACGGTGTGATTTTTGATTCCTTGTTCAAGACCATTCAGGTGTCCGTTTCGCATGCAGTTTACACCGATTTGACTTATTGTGATTTTTGATTCCTTGTACAAGGCCATTCGGGTGTCCGTTTCACACGCCGTTTGCACTGCCGTGCCTTATTTATTGTTGTGGTCGATATCACATCGTTACTTCAAAGATAATTACAAACATTTTTTTTCATACTTTTTTTTTACCATAGAGTACTTAACGGTGTGATTTTTGATTCCTTGTACAAGGCCATTCTATTGTCCGTTTCGCATACCGTTTTCACCGCCGTGCCTTATTTATCGTTGTGGTCGATATCACATAGTTACATCAAAGATAATTACAAACGTTTTTTTCGTACCCACCGATTACTTAACGATGTTGTTTTTGATTCCTTGTACAAGTCGATTCGGTTCTCCGTTTTGCTTGCCGTGTGCGCCGGCGTGCCTTAATTCTCGTTCTGGTCGATATCACATCAGTACTTCAAAGAAAATTACAAACTTTTTTTCATACTTTTTTTTGTACCTATAGAGTACTTAACTGTGTGATTTTTGATTCCTTGTACAAGGCCATGCGGGTGTCCGTTTTGTGCTGGTTTGCCTTATTTATCGTTCTGGTCGATATCACATCAGTACTTCAAAGAAAATTACGAACTTTTTTTTCGTACTTTTTTTGTACCCACCGATTACTTAAAGGTGTGATTTTTGATTCCTTGTACAAGGCCATTCGGGTGTCCGTTTCGCTTGCCTTTTGCACCGCATGCCTTATTTATCGTTGTGGTCGATATCACATCGTTACTTCAAAGATAATTACAAACCCTCTAATTTCATAATTTTTAATACCCACAGAGTAATTAACGGTGTGATTTTTGATACCTTGTACAAGGCCATTCTGATCTCCGTTTTGCTTGCCGTTTCGCCGGCGTGCCTTATTCATTGTTCGGGTCGATATCACATCAGTACTTCAAAGAAAATTACAAACATTTTTTTGTACTTTTTTTGTACCCACCGATTACTTAACTGTCTGATTTTTGATTACTTGTACAAGGCCATTCGGGAGTCCGTTTCGTATGCCGTTTTTGCCGTCGTGCCATATTATTTATCGTTGTGGTCGATATCACATCGTTACTTCACAGATAAATACAAACATTTTTTTCCGTACTTTTTTTTGTACCCACAGAGTACTTAACGGTGTGATTTTTGATTCCTTGTACGAGGCCATTCTTGTGTCCATTTCGTATTCCGTTTGCACCGCCATGCCTTATTTATCATTGTGGTCGATATCACATCGTTACTTCAAAGATAATTACAAACCTTTTCTTTCGTACTTTTTTTTATACCTACCGATTACTTAACGGTGTGATTTTTGATTCCTTGTACCAGTCCATTCGGGTGTCCGTTTCGCCTGCTGTTTGCACTGCCGTGCCTTATTTATCGTTGTGGTCGATATCACATCGTTACGTCAAAGATAATTACAAACATTTTTTCGTACTTTTTTTTTGTACCCATAGAGTACTTAACGGTGTGATTTTTTATTCCTTGTACAAGGCCATTAGGGTGTCTGTTTCGCGCCGTTTGCACTGCCGTGCCATTTTTATCATTGTGGTCGATATCACATCGTTACTTCAAAGATAATTACAAACATTTTTTTTCATACTTTTTTTTGTACCCATAGAGTACTTAACGGTGTGATTTTTGATTCCTTGTACAAGGCCATTCTAGTGTCAGTTTCGCATGTCGTTTCCACCACCGTGCCTTATTAATCATTGTGGTCGATATCACATCGTTATGTCAAAGAGAATTACAAATGTTTTTTGTTGTACTTTTTTTTGTACCCATAGAGTACTTAACGGTGTGATTTTTGATTCCT
>JAOBSW010000560.1:0-36207 GCA_026214975.1 Gentiana macrophylla | reverse complement strand
AATTTTGATTAGTTGAAATTGATTTTTAATCTTTTATTTGATGTGGATGCTTTCGCTATTTATGAGCTTAATGTGGCTAGATTATTTTACGTAGATATTACTGAACTTGCATGTTTACATCCTTCCATCTACGAATCCATGTTAAATAATTGATTAATTTATAGTTACATGATTCATCCCATGCATGTATAATTCTGTATCGGTTCTGTATGCTATATAAGCTATTCTTATTGTTATTAAGTGGCTAATGTCGGTTTCCATTATCACTACATATCGTTGTGATGAATCTTGTGAGCTTTGAGACTTAGAGTGCTTCCTTGTTATTTTTGTAACTTATATGGGTAGCTCACGCCGGTTTCGTAGTCTTTACCATCTTGGAAACTTATGAGTTATATTTGTTTAGTATAGCTAGCTGTTGGTTTTCCATAATACTATCACCTTGAATGAGTCTTAAGGCGTCTACCTTTGCAAGTAATGAGCAACCATTATCGTTTATCGTAACATGTCATTATTTGGTGAGCGTTTATTATATCATGTCATGTTGCAAATGGGTAGGCTAGTTTTCTTTCTTTCATTTTCTTTTATTTTTGCATATCATTTAGTTGCATGTCATCTAGTTGCATTGTTTTCTATTTTCTTTTATTTTCTTGGCGTAGTTAGCTTTGCCGGTTTCAGTAATACTACCTCGTTTTCTTTATTTTAGTTTTGCATGGGTAAGTAGTCCTTTGTGAGGGTTGTCCTCCAAACTCATTTCGGCTGAGCACAATCGAATTTATTTTTATTTATTTTATTTTAGGATTGCATATCATGTAAAATTTTGCATTGTAGTATATTTTCATGTAGTTGCACCTGAACTCTTTGTTGTGTAATGTTCCATGTATATGTATTCCATCGTTATATGAGCTTAAATTTGAAATATCTACTATATCTCATTTTTCGTGTGCTTTATATATGTAATCTTTCTTTTTCCCGTAGACTCTTTTTGCCTTGATCAAATCTGCGAGGATATTTTTAATAAGCTATTGTTGCACTTTCACGATGGTCAGTTTACTTGTGATGCTCCACGAGTCTACGAGCTATCTCGGCAATTTTAGTTTTACCGATTTTTCGGAGATTGCCGATCATCAATCGGCTAAGTTCTCTAATTTATTATTTACGCTCAACTTGAGGACAAGTTTACCCAATTTAAGAGTGTGGGGGAGAGGATGGTTTATGTATACTATGGTGCGTTTGCTCAATTTCTATTATATTTCTATGAAAAGTGCTTAATTTTAAAATTTTTGTTTTGTCAGTGAGCATTGCATGTCTTTGTTCGATGTTTATAATCATTGATGTTGTATTGTCTGCATATTTAGTAAATTTAGTTGTTTCACCCGACACTTTATTTTCCGTGCCATAGTAGATGATGAGCTATATTTTAAAGCTATGCCACGTTTGATTAGAGATTTTTGATGATTATCGCATGATTCTTTGCTTACATCTGAATTTTGGAAATTTTAATAGTTTGTATTTAAATTAAAGTATGACATCTTGTGAATATACGAAGGTTTGAATGTGATAGGAGGAGGGATATAATTTAAGGTTTGTATACCAATCTAAGATGAATAATATGAATTATGTATTTAAGTGTCGGAGTAGCTGCCAATGATTTGAGTCTGCGGTAGGGCATTATCACGAAATGTCACCATACCCTTTATGAGGTTCAATAGCTCCATTGCACTGATGATAGTAGTCCATTGGGGTGTTATCCACGAAACACCTACTATTCTTTGAGAATGAGGAACATATGCTATCGTGTGTAATTAAAAGTACTTTAAGAAAAATTAGCAAATAGTAATGTGAAAGATGGTTGAAAACCGTGAATTATCTTACGACTATTCCCGAGTATAAAGCTGAATAATGATATGTTGTAGGGATTGTCCTCACGGAGTATGTCAGGAAAGGTCATAAATACCCTCTATCATTCTTTTTGGGTTTGTATGTTTTGTAGAGGTGCATGTTATAATCGTTTTATATGTCTAATTTAAATGGGATGTTGGCTAGTTTTGGTTTGAATAACTTTCAAATTGTGGAACTTAGTGGAAGTTTATTATGGCTATGCACACTGTTACTGCGGGTGAATTTCTAAGTTATTGAATATACTTCATATTTGTCTCGGAGTGATGATTTTGTTTTGTCTTGCTAAGGGACGAGCAAGGTTTAAGTGTGGGGAGTTGTTAAGGGTGATTTTATACATTTTATAAGGATATATTTTACATCAATTTCCCCGTATTCGTATGTTTCTCATAGAAATCAAGGCTTTATATTGAAATATTGAGCAAATGGTGTTTTTAATAGTTGAATTTCAAAGCGTAACGAATTATGTGTAAATTGTGATTTTATATTATTTTGGAGTTATATTCGCTTTTGGTATGTTTACTATATCTTAGATACATGTTTTGAGCTAAAAGAGGATTAGAAGAGGTTGCATTGGATTTTACATTGAAGAGAAGAGATAGGGATGAGAAGAAAGGATAAAGATGAAGAAATCGAACCACAGGCATCTTTGGTGGCGTCAAAGTCCGTCCACTATGGGCCGGGCGTCCATTCTTTTGCTGATGGCGTCCAAGAGGGGTTTACATCTGAGAGTTTGGGGCGTGGTATGAGCAGCGTCTGCTCACAGCGTTGAGAATGTTGGACCCAGCGTCAGGAAGAAGAGGGCAGCGTCAGCGCCCGACTTCACCATGACCCGACTTAAAACTCTATAAATACGGCCGTGATTTCAACCACTAGAACACACATTATTGAGCCTATTGACACACATCATTAGGAGAGAGCCTGACCTTGACCCATTTTGGGAAAATTTGGGGTGGCCGATTAGAGTCGGATTTTATTTCGTTTTCTTTTCTTGTTCGGCCTTCATGAGTCATCACGAAATTTGTGAACTTGGAAGCTGACCATGGGAATTTTCGTGAGCGTTTTATTCTTTCTTTGGATGATTTTGTGAGTGATTTTATTTAAAGTTTGTTTCTTTCCTTTGATTATTTGTTGATGCAATCGATATCGGAAGATGTATTGCTATTTGATGTTTACCGTATGATGGAAATCGGTGTAAACCTTAGATCACCATAGGAAAGATTAGACTTTTAACCTTGACATAACGGAAGTTGATAGGTTAGATTTCTAGGTTATTAAATCTAATAAATCTTGCACCTTGTTTTGAGCGTTAATCTCACATAGATCGGAAGATGATGAGATTGATAGGCGGATTACTCACGAGGTAGGAATTCATACCTTTGATTAGGTGAACCACAACTTTGATTGAATCATCGTAAGATAATCTAGGGAAGAATTAAGGGTTGCCGGGATGGTGGATCATGGTTTGTTCTATGTTGATTTGCTTGATCATTATCATGTTCGTTAGTTTTATTGTTTTCCTAGTTGTAGTTTTATTTATTTATTATCGCTTTTATCCTCCTGGCTTTGGGTGACAATCCTCCATCCCGGTTTATTTTATCGTTTTTAGTTTCGTTTTAGTAGTAACAACCTTAGGAAAATTAATGAACTAGATACCTCGATTCCTGTGATCGAAGCTCGGTATTAATCGCTATACTCGATCCTACGCTTGGGAGTGCGGATTTATAAATTTTATTACTTGTTTGCTTTGTTAGATAAAATCCGTGACAACTTAGTCATGATTCGAAATGTCATATAGTGGAGATTACAAAATTATTCTAAGTATTTTATTTTATAGTTATTAAGTAATTCATGTAGAATTTCATTTAGATAATATTTTATAACTAATTTATTAAGTTATACACACTTTTATTTTTAATAATCTTAGATAGACAAAATTAATATGATTATAATGTTGTGACATCGTTACTAAGTTAGAAATTTAGTCTAGAAGAACTATATTATTTGCATTATAACATTTTATATATTATAAACTTATTTTAACTCGAGGGCGATCAAAAGCTAAGTGGGGAGTAGTTGATGTATGATAAAAATATAACCATATTATATGACTTTTTATATAGTATTTATGATAATATCATTATAAATTTTATAAAAATATATCTAAAAACACATAAAAATCGAAATCATTATAAATAGATATTATCGTTATAATTTTAATAAAACTTAAAGTTTTATAGTCAAAATTATTGTGGCTCGTGTTTTTATTGGTATTTGAGTCGTGTGATGGAAATGCGAAGAATTAAAACAAGCAGTAGAAACCGAAGAAGATATTTTTCAAGATCCGGCCCGAGCCGAATATCTACTGCCACCCGGCACATGAGGGTATCGGAGAGAATCTCCTTTGCTAGCACCGGCCGAGCGGTGCATGACCACGGCCCAGCGCCCGACCTCTTGCCTCGACCTATAAATCTGACTCATTTTATTTTGTGGGGTTGTACCAATACATATATATCATACATATATATATATATATATCTTATTCTAGTTTCTAGTTACGTAAATACCGTAAGCGGCACTCTGCCGAAATAATAATGTAGTATAAGTATCGTTGTAATACTTATAAGGATTATCAAGGCTCGTTGTTGCTAAAGGAGTTGTTATTTCGGGAGAATACGACTCACGCCTTCAATTGTAATCAGTAACTTTTTAATGTATTTATGTTTGTTTATTATATTAGTATCTATATATTAGTTATAATGATATTAGGCTAACTCTATATCTAGCCAAGATATGAAATTGAATTAGTTTATCTTTTAGGGAAATAGATGATGACTATGTTAAAATTGAATTAAAATGGATTATGATGAATCTTTTCTATTTTGCAGCGTATTGATAATATTCGGATTAGCGTAATTAACCAAGATGAATCGCTACATATAACCTAACGATGAGGCGACCCGGAGAAGTTAGGATATGAGATAAAGGATAGAAAAACCGGAGGTAAAATTGGCGTGCAAAAGCGTGACAAGCGGAATCCTATTTCCTACCGAGAAGCGATTTGTCTTAGGAAAGATGAATCTTATTAAATTTGTGCTCAAGATAGTAATAATGTTAAAATCAGCGGTTTAATTGAAACTAACACCGGAAAGTTAAATCGATCCGCGACAACCGGGCCTTTTTGAATAACATCGGCCGTGTGACAAGCGGAATAACCTCTTTTATCCGGGGTAGATTTGTACTCAAATACTGTTGAGACTAAGCGAGATTAGCATGGGGCGATTGTGGAAATTAAGCGATGACAATTTGACATATGACAATTTCATACGCTTCGTGTGAGGAGGAGTTGTCTAGCTTAAGAGTACACGGATCATATATAATTGATTCACCTTAAAATAAGGAAAGATCAAGCACATCTATTTCTACTAAAGAATCTTGATTGATGACATATTCTTGGCTAGTTTCTAATAATATTACTAGTATTTATATCCTATATATTGTATTGGTACCTATATATATTTATATCTATATATTTATATATATATTTATGTATCTATATATATACTGTTTTAGTTTTATGCATTTATTCTTTGTTTTAATTTTATTTACTGTTTACTAAAAAAGAGAAGGAAAAATTGTGACTTAGATTGAGTTAATAACGACTTCTTGGTGTTTAGCCACCTCTGAATTACCACCGCGTTTCCACGAGGATTCGACACACGACTCACCATACTAGCACTCTGAGTTTGACCCGATACAACATCGGTTAAGGATTTGGAATAGCACTAGAAAAGGCCACGTCAAGTATCTATTACGAGTTGTTTCTTTTATCATGCTTTATGTTGTTTATCGCAAATTTATATCGAAAGATGTTTGCTTTGTTGATCGTTTATTTGATGAAAATCATGTTAGACTTTAGATCACCATGATAAAGAATAGATATTTGATCTAAGTAGCGAAAGTTATTAGGTTAGATTTCTAGGTTAGAAGCGTTTAAAGTTTACACTTTGGTTAGAAAAGCGTTAATCTTTAGATCGAAGATAGAGATTAATAGAGCGAACTTGCCTAAGAAATTAGGGTTCATACATTTGATCGGGTGAATCACAACTTGATTAGTAATCACGAAATAATCTGAATTGAAATTGAATGTTGATAGGATAGGTGGATCAATTGCTTGTTAGTTAAGTAACTTATTGATTTAAAACCCTTGAATTTGAATTGTTTAGCTTAGTTAGTCTTTTATTGCATATTAGGTTTAGTTTAGTTTAAATTGGTTGAAACTATCTTTCTGGCTTTAGGTCATTGATCTTACATCCGATTCACGTTATTGTTATCTTTCTTGTGAATTATTTCTTGTTTTAAATATCTGTTTAGTTTAGTAATCGTGACATAGTTAGGTTAGAATAAAGACTAGAGTTAACAACCTCGATTCCCGTAAGATCGACCGGTATCAACCTCTTTACTACGATCCTTGCACTTGAGGTATATCGGATTATAAATTTATTACTTGTTAATAAAATCCGTGACACTCGTTGTGGATTCTAGTGAAGTAGGTTAGGATTAGTCGGAAATAGAAACAAAAGGAGTAAGAGACTAGTCAATTTGAGTCGAGATTGAGAATAGAGGTTGAGTAAAGTGTGCGATAAAGTGCAGAAAGTGCAGGGAAAAGAAGCCCGGTAAACCGAGAGCTACGTCCGGTTTACCGAGCTAAGATTTTTATTTCATGAATGTCGGTTTACAAAGTAGAATTTTTAGAGACACGTGGTGGACACCGTTGTACAGATCTTGCCGATCAGGCGTAAACCGTCCCATTTTCATTCTTTTCAAACTTTTCATCCTTTCCCACGATCCACCATAACTCCACCTCATTCCATCAATCATCCCCTCAAATCCCTCACCTAATTACTCCTCTACCCACTATCCACCAATCCTTCCATCTTCCATCATTTCTCTATTTAAACCACCTTCTCACCACCATTATCACTATTCTAATCTACTATCCTCGTCACAAATCACCAAAATTCTTCCAATTCTTCTTCCTTTAGAAAATTAAATACCATCACCACCATAACTCCACCAAACCCAAACCTATTTTCTTCCATTTCAACAACCAAAAAACCACATCATCCATCCATGTTGTTGACTAGTAGTGTTGTTGCAATAGTGAAGTGCTACAATTAAATCTTCTTTCTTCATGAGCCTTTGTCTAGAAAGAAAAATAGAAAATCAGCCATTAAACCGTGGGTTGAAATTTGGTTTACCGGTACCTTTTCGATGTTAACTTCGTCTTGATTCTGTTATCATTCGAGGATGGGTCTCAAGCATAGCCGAACCATTCATCGTCAAGTGGTTATCAGTGTTTACGAAGATGCTAACCCCTTGATAGATGGGGTTGATCAATTTCATTCCTTAGATATCTACTAATCGTTACCCCAGGCATCGGGCGGAAGACACATTGCTCGAGCGGGCGTAGAGTTGGGCGATTGCGGTGAGACCTTTCCTCGAAAGCCATACATGTACAAGACATTACGGATATGGTGAGGCACCAACATGGTTCAATTCCATGGTGGTAAGATAATTTATCTTATCTATCGCATAACCACGGAGCTACATTTGCAATGGTCCGTGGAGTTAAAGTGGGTTGTTCAATTGAGCGGATCAATGCACATTTTGGGGTTCACAATCCACGGCTTGGGCCCGGAAGAGTACACATCCTCGAGCAATGTTAAAGATCTAGAGGGATGGATATGATTCTTGATTACTTTGAGGCTGCAATAGAAGCGCCAATCCTACGGGAGCCCCTGCCATCTTCTGGAAAGCGAGTTATCCTGGGATAGGAAGGTGGTCAATCGATTTGTTTGTGCTCGAAACTTACACCAACCAAGCATCGATTGTCTGTCACACCAAGAGGCGAGTTGATGTTCTACTGGAGCAAGGATCTCGGTCAACGCCGGTCTCTGATGCATAGCCGTATTCACGAGATTCTTGCCACATCCCGAGCACGGCGGTTTCCATATGGACCTATGATTGACATGTTTACTTTGGGGGCGAGGTCAAAGTTACGGTTAGTGATGAGTGGGAAGACCCTTAGGCGATGATTAGTTCATATTACTGTTTCAAAAGGCAAAGGCAGGTCGGACGAGAGAAGCGAGAGAAGGGCGTACTCCGGTCCACGGGCACCCGGACTCGAGAGCCTTGCTAGAGGAGCACTTCGAGAGAAATTGTGAGTCTACACCGCCAAGATGGATAGAATTATAGACTTTCTAGGAGTTCCTCATGCAACCCCACCACAGGACTACCTCGAGGTTCTGCACCACCTCCTGGTTTTGAGCTAGAGATGGTGACATGATTATTATGAGGAGTAGTTGTTTTCCTTTCTTTTCATTGTTGTTCTTTTCCATTTTCTTGTTTTATTTTTTCTTTCCCATCTAATTGATGTAGCTGAATTTTATTAATATAAATAATCATTTTGATGGATTAAATTGTGTGGAGTTATTTATTTTCTCTTTTCTTGCCCGCGATATTGTTCTACAATTTCTTGTCACCACCATTCTTCTTGGTTTGTTGGAGATACTTAGCACAGTTATTCATGGACTACTTCGCCCAGCTGACTTTCTGAGACTATCAATTAGTCTTTGGCTCCACCGCCAACTAAGCTAAGTTCCTTTTCGTTTTAACTTTTTCATGTTACACATTGGGGACAATGTTTGATTAAGTGAAGTGCAGGGCGTCACTTAGCTTCTTAGCATTATATTCCATGAATTGCATGATTATCTTGATTCTCTTTGATGCACCATTCACCACACAGACTTTGATTCATTTCGACATAATTTTGAAAAAATTTGATATATTGATCTTTTGAGTTTATTGACTTCATCATTGTTCCACAATGTACAAGTAAAAGTAAGTTCCCATTACGAAGTAGTGGTGTATTAAGCGCGTATTACATTATAAGCCACCATTTTAAGCACGTATAACTCACTTTCCTTGGTGTGTAGTCGATAGCATATTGCTTTGACTAGAGTTGACCCTTGCTTTATCGTGAATTATGTTTCTGCGCGCTTATAAAGGCAAAGGAATTTTGAATTGATGGTTTATCCATAGTGAGGCTGTTGGTCCCTTGGAAGGCTAACACAAGTTTAGAGGGGAGTGAATAAACTTGTCACCAAAAACTTTCCCAAAGCGAAAGTACCACGAGGCGAGTTTTTACCAAACTCAAGCGATGCTCATTTCAGTTTGTTCCGTCCACCCTTAACTTGTGCGAGGAGTTATTAACTCAGCGAGTACAAGTCAATCTTGACTTATATTTAGTCTAGTTAGCGGCGGTAGGATAAAAACAAGCCTTTTAGGAAGCAGATGTGTCAATAAAAATCTTAACCTCCAATGTATCGATTACTGTCTTTGACTTCGATTATGCAGTTTTCTTGAGTGAAATGATGAGATGATTATGCAACAAATAAAACAAACATAAATGCATAAAGTAAATCAACACAAACTTTGTTTATGGATGTTACAGGTGGTGTAATCCCGTCGTCGCCCATTCTCTGTGGTGTAGGAGGTATCACTATAATCTTTAGATAAGCATTTACAAAATCTTAGCATAATGGCGAGTCCTTCCACGACACCTAGTTTCACTTTGTCTACACATAATGAAGAAAGGTAAGGTGCTCCATTCACTCACTGCCCAGATCTTTCGGAGGTGGAATAGCTCCTTCACCCGACTCACCACTAACACAAACCTGATCCATGATGCACCAAAAGCTGTGGCAACAAAGTTGCAACCGTATGAGAAAATGTGGAGTTGCACTCCTCAAACTATACCTGACCAACCCTTTTTCACAAGGTTAGGTTTAGAATTAATCAAGAGATTAATTCGGTGAGCTATTGCTTCTTACGGATGCGGCTTTGTAGCTCCAAGATGCCTTCTTTCCCCTTAATGGGTTATTGGATCTTTCTACATAATCCTCAAAGCTATTACATTGGCTTCCCGTTTTCTAGATATGCAATCTAATTTTACGGATCTGGATCTTTAGATATATGCTTGTAAAGCTCCTTTTGGATCCTTCTCTCTCTCTCTCTCTCTCTCTCTCTCTCTCTCTCTCTGTTTTAAAGTGATTCTCTTGTATATTTATAGAGCGATGTAACGGTCACTTGCTCTTGTAGCCGTTACATTTGTTGTTTAATAGCGTTCATATATGCGACCTTTTGTCGTATTGTTGATTCAAATTCGACAAGGCCTTAACTTTCGATTTTCTACTCTTCTTCAAAGCGAGTACCTCGTATATTTAACATCCGACCTTATTTGACTAAGTCAGTACACCATTCGGTTTCTTCTTTTCACAGTAGCGATAATCTTTGTCCTTAAGATTATTGACTTTACATGATCTATAGTTTAGTTTGAGTCACCCTGAGACTTGCACGAATCGACTTATAGTCACGACAAAATCGGCTATTAAGCTTGAGTTTGCCACCTCGATTCTTGATCTTCAATAGCCGAGTCTGTGTCCTCGATTCTTGATCTTTTAGATGAGCCAAGCGAGTGCTGTGTCCCTCGGCGAACTTATCTTCTTGATTTTCTCATAGCGAGTATGTTCCCTCGATTTTCCATGTGTATACTCGGTTTGCTTGCCGTGACTTCGGTTGTTACGCCTAGTTCCTTTCTATTACAATGCTTATGCAAAACAACCTATAAAAGGTTGAGTCTAGATAGAACTTATACATATTCTCTGAGACCATTTCTTGCTTCTTCTTTCATTTTCACTATAACGATTAGTTATGACTTCATCATCATGGGTTGTAAGTGATCTTACTAATTCGTGACAAATCATCATCAAAACACAGATATTATTTCCTACAATTTCCCCTTTTTAATGATGTATCATAACCCTCCTAAAAGCAATAATAAAAGTAGTGCAAGAAATCATAACAAATTAAAATAACAAATTACAATTTTCTTTTTCAAGAAAAAATCTTTTCACCAAGGAAAATGCTTCTTTTGTTTCGAAGTCTTCTTTCTTTTCCTTCTTCACTTGATTCACCATCTCTGGGCTTGATATCGGATATTCATTGATCAACCGATTAGCCTTTTTTGTTGTCTTGATTCTTGAGCATTATCAGATCTCTTTAATCTCCTCATTTATCATCTTTTCTTCTTCTTACGAAATCAAGTTATGTTTTCTTTCTCGACTTTTCTTTACGATTTCATTTGACTTCCCGCTCAGTTTTGTCTCTTTGCTTTCATACGCCTTAAACATTTCAAGAAATCAGGCCTGATTACAAGCTTCTTCACGATGTTCAACACGGCTTTAGCGAAACTTCTTCATCTTCCTCGGTTCTTGTTTCTGTGAAAGTCTCTTACGCAATTAACTCTTCAATCAGATTATCAACTGCTCCTTCATTTTGTTGAATAGTCAGTAGATCAGCTTCTACTTGTCTGTCTTGTTCTTCAAACAACTGTCTGGCATAGATTTCTTCAGCTTTCTCAGCATCTGCATCACCTTCAGCTTCATCAACTTTAGTTTTATCTTCCCCCTTGTTTGAAGATATGCAAAAGCTTTCTTCAAATAACTTGCGCAAGGTGATGATGTTGGAGTATTTGTTCAGTCCTGAGTAATGTGCTTTTCCAATCAACTCATGTAGATTGTAAAGTTTCTGCTGTAGAGTCATCATTAGGCCTTCGATGATCTCTTTTAATCTTTCCAATCTTTCTTCATTTTCAGTTTTCTGGCGTTGAGGTCCTTGATTGCGAGATATGCTTGTAGATGCTTCATGAACTTAAGATGAGGGCGGCTTCATGATAATGAAAATGAAAATCATAACATGCAGTTCCTTTCCATACTCGGCCTCATAAAATTCATTATCTTCAAAGCTTCTCTTTGCTCTTGATAAATTCTTCTTGCATTTACATTGGAGAATCACTTTCTTGGTTTCTTCCGTTCACTTCCTTGATTTCATTATGCTCACTCTCTTGATTTCATCATCAATCGAATTACATCTTGATTTGATTTTCCTTGCTTGAAATTTGTTCCACATTCTACTTTGTCTCCTCGAGGTTCATCATCAAAACTTCTGAGTTTCTTTTGAGCTAGAGTCTGAAGTTTCTCTTCTTTCTTCTTCAACAATTTTCCTCTTTTTCACTCCAGGTGGACTCTAAATTGTGTTTCACTTTTGTTTACTGTGGATTTTGTGATGGAGAAATAGTCTAGTATCCTTTGAACTAGATAAGTGAATCCCTTTTCTATAAAAACTTTTCTCCGGTAGCCTTTTTCCTTTGCCTTTCTCTTTTTAAATAAAGATTTGTGATCAAGCTGCTTGAGAACAAGCTTATTCCAATCGAGTTTCTCTTCAAACCATATAGCATAGATCAGCTTCATCTTTTACATTGAATGAGTGTAAAAGATTCCACGTGTGACCAATAACGTTTAGTCGGAAGAATTGTCAAGAATCACGAATTCTTATTTACGTTGATAAATGGAACCAAAGAAATTCTTGTCATTTTGTTGAGTCACGATGACTTTCCAAAGTTTGCCTTTTTCTTCATTTCCAAATGTGAGAGATGAAGATCCTCCGATTATGTCTATACCAAAGACTATGGAAAGAAGATGTTCATTACTGATAATGCTCTTGTCTTGAACCGTTGTCTGAAACTCTTTCCATCATCGGTGATTCTGACACTTTTGTAGAAATCTTTGATACTTTACGGCCTGAGCAATGACCTTTGTATCAATCAAATTCTCAGATCCTTGAATCTTCTTGATTTTCTTTGCAATTTGAATTCATAGGGTGGAGTTTGAAATTTTTTGAGAATCGTCTAGACTTGTGGTGATTTCTTCATCAATGTTGTATTGCTCCATGGATTTCTGAATTGAGAATTCTTGGTAGTCTTGAATTCTTTGAAATTGATTGAACATGATTTCGTCAAAATTGCGTTTTTCAATCATTTTCAAAATGAGAGTTGTGTCGCAATCAATGAGATTTGTAGGGATGTGCATCTACTTTTTCTCTAGATTGACACGTGGCTTTTCAGTGATTTGTCATGTCGGCTCAAGCGTCGGATGGTAGGCTGGAAAGTTTTACTTTTAACCAATTTGCCGCTTCATCGACTTTTGTTTGAAGTCAGTTTTCTCGAGATTGACAATATGAGGGTGACTTAGCTTGCAAAACAATTTTAAGTTTTTTGGTACCCATATCTTTTTGGGTCGGTGGATTAATTCTTGAAGTATTACTTTGAGTTTCTTCGATGAGGAGAATTAAGCTTTCTCATCTCTTTACTAGATAAACCATTACGGTCAACCTTAGTTGATTTCACAAGGATTCCTTTAGATTTATCATCCTTAATTTCTTTGTGTAATCCACTAGGTCTTCCCAGATATCTCGATGTCTAGAGTTTATACTCTAGAAATGCGAGGCCCAGGTAGGAGCGAGGAATCATCATTGCTTTTGTCGAATTTACTAGACATTAATCTTTCGACAAGATTTGACATCTAAGTTTCAAGAAACTCATTCAAATCTTTTTCTTTGCCAGAGTTCTATATCTTTTAATTTGATTCCAATGTAAGTTTCTGATTAACTTGACAAGCTCGAGTTTCTCTGGTGAGTTATTGAATGATAAGCGAGTTGAAGAATGTACCTTTTCTTGATGGTTTGATACATTTTAAGATTTGAATGTACATTCTTTTGTTGCTCTAATGAATCTTCAATATTAACCGTTATTTGCATCAACTTCTTTTCTTCATCTTACGAGAGATCTCTTAGTGATGGAACTCCTCTTGATTTGTCAACATATACATTGAGATCGCTATCCACATCATCACTAAGTTGAGGTTACGGACTTGTCGAGAATCATTAAACCTCTCAAATATTTGATCTGAAAATCGGATACATTTTGCAAACAATGTCGAGTGAATAAGCCAACCTAATTACGGATGTATCCATTTCAACTAAGTGCTTTTACAAGCGATATAGTGAGGTCTTCCAACAAGCTGGAGTGCAAGCTATCAACAATTGACACTTAAAATCAGTTTTGGATCTCTTCTTAAAAGAAACCTTTGCTCCGATACCAATTGTTGGTCCACTTGGAAGGCTAACACAAGTTTAGAGGGGGGTGAATAAACTTGTCACCAAAAACTTTCCCAAAGCGAAAGTACCCAGGAGGCCCGAGTTTTAACAAACTCAAGCGATGCTCATTTCGTTTTGTTCACATCCATTAACTGTCTGCGGAGTTATTAACTCAGCGAGTACAAGTCAATCTTGACTTATATTTAGTCTAGTTAGCTGAGCGGATAAAAACAAGCCTTTTGTGCAGCAGATGTGTCAATAAAAATCTTAACCTCCTATGTATCGATTACGTCTTTGACTCGATTATGCAGTGTTTCTTTGAGTGAAATGATGAGATGATTATGAAACAAATAAAACAAACATAAATGCATAAAGTAAATCAACACAAGATTTGTTTATGGAAGTTCCGGGTAGTGTAATCCGTACATCTCCCCTTCTCTGTGGTGTAGGAGGTATCACTAGAATCTTGAGATAAGCTGTTTACAAAATCTAGCTCAATAGCCAGTCCTTCCACGACACCTAGTTTCCTTTGTCTACACATAATGAAGAAAGGTAAGATTGCTCCCTTCACTCTGCTGCTTGATCTTTTAGAGGTGGAATGGCTCCTTCACCCGACTCACCACTAACACAAACACGATCCATGATGCACCAGCAGTAGGGCAACCAAGTTGCACCCGTATGAGAAAGGTCGAGTTGCTCTCCTCAAACTATACCACGATAACCCTTTTTCAAAGGTTAGTGGCGATCTGAGTTTCACCCCTCCACGTGGAATAATCGATTGGTCCGGCCGACATGTGGAAAAGTGTCCTACCCGATAAGCCCACGTCGGTATGCATCGAGTCAAGACCAAGACTTCGGTCCGGACACAAGGCCCACCATCCAGCAGGTTGCTTGGGCAGAGGGCAAGGCCCGTTTAAGGGCAATTATGTCAATAGACCAAACCGCCCCAAGTTTAGGGCATAAGAGGGCATGTGCCTATAAATACATCATTCGGGAACTACGTGAGGCTTGATTCACGGACATTCACCACGAGATCGTAGGCAATCCAAGATACATTCTTGGACTCGGCCATAAAACACCATCGTTTACCGATTCTGGTTGTTCGATCCGCTTCTGACTCATCCTTAGATTACGTGGCCTGATTTACCGGTGGTGCATTATTCGGCATCATCGAGTTAGGTTTGGAATTAATCAAAGAGATCAATTGGTGATTTGTTTTATTCTTACGGATCGGCTTTGTAGCTCCAAGATGCCTTCATTTCCCCCTTAATGGGTTATTGGATCTTTCTTTATAATCCTTAAGGCTATTCTATTAGCTTCCCCTTTTCTATATATGCAATACGATTTTACGGATCTGGATCTTTAGATATATGCTTGTAAAGCTCCTTTTTAGATCCTTCTCTCTCTCTCTCTCTCTCTCTCTCTCTCTCTCTCTCTTTTAAGTGATTCTCTTGTGTATTTATAGAGGCGATGTAGCGGTCACTAGCTCTTGTAGCCCGTTATATTTGTTGTTTAATAAACGCGTTCATATATACGACCTTTTGCCGTATTGTTGATTCAAATTCAACAAGGCCTTAACTCGATTTTCTACTCTTCTTCAAAAGCGAGTACCTCGTATATTTGAAATATGACCTTATTTGACTAAGTCGAGTACACCATTCGAGTTTTTCTTTTCACAGTAGCGATAATCTTTGTCCTTAGATTATTGACTTTACATGATCTATAGTTGATTTGGTCACCATAGACTTGCACGAATCACGACTTATAGTCACGATTAAATCGACTACTAGCCAGGTTTGCCACCTCGATTCTTTAGTCTTCAATAGCGAGTGCTGTGTCCTCGGTTCTTGATCTTCTAGATGAGCCAAGCGAGTGCAGTGTCCTCGTGAACTTATCTTCTTGATTTTCTCATAGCCGAGTCGATCCATAGTTTTCCTTTTGTATACTCTGTTTGCTTCTTGTGACTGTTTTTGTTAGCCTAGTTCTGTCTATTACAATGCTTGTCTAAAACAACTTTATACAAGGTTAGGACTCTAGATAGAACTTATACATTTTCTCTAGACCATTTCTTGCTTTTCTTTCATTTTGCACTATATGATTAGTTATGACTTCATCATCATGGGTTGTAAGTGATCTTACTAATTACGTGGCAATTATCATCAAAACACAGATATTCATTCCAACATAGACCATGAGGATAGATAAATCAATGAGAGTTCACTGCCAAGAAAGAAAGTGCATTGAAATATATACATCTATAATCTCTTTGGCAAAAATTGAGTCGATGAAGCGTAAAGCGCCGCGACTTTTGCATAGAAACGATAAGCGAGCCTAAAGTAATACATACTCGGTTCTTGATCAACCTTGCCCAGCTAATTTCATTAATAAATAACATGTTGAGAGCTAGTTAGTTCGACTATGGGTTGATGTAATATGAGATTATGCAATATTACTAAGCGGTTGTGAAAGTTATTGCACACACATATTGGCTCATGATGTGAATAGTGTTTAATCGTTACTAATGGATATGAGTGGCATGATCTTGATCTTGACTTTGTGAAGCATAATTTTTTAATTAACTTGTATCTTGATCAGTGTTGTTTCCTTTTCACATTTTTGTTCGGGATGATCAAAGCTAAGTGGGGGGGTAGTTGATAGCATACTAAATGGTACCATTATTTATGCCTATTTCACCCGAATTCTACTCAGGAGATGATAGATAGGCTCATTATTATGTGGAATATGTGTTAAATGCAATGTGCGTGTTCGCGGGATAAATGATGCAGTATATGTGTTATTTTCGAGAAGATTTGGTACTATTTTTGTCTCGTTTTGTATGTTTTATAGGATGTACGAATCTGGAGCATTGGAGGCGGATCTGCACCAAAAGAAGCATCTTTGGGCCAAGTGATTGAAGTCAAAAGAAGTCTGCTTTGAAGAAAAAGAGGAAAAGTCGGCATGGTTTACCGAGGGCTAGGGCCGATGGCGAGGACTTGTGGGACCACTAAATCGATTCTGCCTCAAATCTACTAGGTCGGTTAGGGTTTCCATGAGTCATAAGTCGGTCATTGTATTATAATAAAATCTTCATTACATTATATAATTTGATGAAATAAAGTTATTCCAAGCTTTTGAGGAGTTATTTATGGTTTTCTCACATTCTCTACCATCTACAGCTTGAGTAGATAGAGCTAGATCTCCATTGTTGAAGGTATAAAGCTTTGAGCGTTCCTTTTTATCTTCAATATGGTAGATACATTAAATATTTATGTGTTTTAGTTAATCTGCATGTTTAAAGACCTCATGATTTACTTAATTAATCGTAATTGAGCAATGTAGATCAAGAAATAGGAAAAATGACCCGGTAACCGGTGGCCTACAGCGATTTACCAAGGCAATATTTAGAAAACCTAAAGCGGAATTCACTACAACTACCTTGATCGGCGAGTTTAATTAACGATGAGGTTAGATCGGCCAATCTTCTTTATTGTAATCATAAAATTAACATGAAATACAAATAGTGAAGTGTTAATTTGGACATAGTCTTGATGGACCCTAGGAACGTGTTGATCAGTGTCGACAGATGTCGGCGGGTTAGTGGTAAAAGTTCATGCTCGATATCGGCAATTCTAGTTCATTATGCGTATGGGCTATTCTGAGACCAAGTAAAGAGGTTAGCTTGCATATAGATTGTCTACTACCATTGTCGGAGTAGATAAGGTTTGGAGTTGCACCCGTAGCTTTATAATTAAATAAAAAGCTCTTTCGATTAATTTAAGAAATTATGTGGGGAAGTAAACGTAAAGATTAACTAATCCAAGTTAGTAGATCGGTGAGAAGAAGGGGAGAAATACCAAGTTTCTTTTATGTTTATTGTTTGTCAATGACCGCCTCTATGTCGCTCCTTAATTAGATTAGAATCATTTATAGTTAAAGTTGCATTGTCTCTATGGGATCGACCTTGACTCACATTTACTATACTACGATGTACCTAGTATTCTTGCTAGTAATATTGACGTTAGTGACTTACACGCGATCAGGCCTTCATCTAGCTTGTTCTTTGAATTTTTTTTGATGGTCTTGAAGTTGAGATGGATCCGTCTTCTATGCCAAATCTAGCTGGTTGATTGCTTATTTTTGACAAGCAGGCATGTTTACGCTTTTTCTTTGTCTTCGATCTACCACGTACATTTTTCCTACAAGTACAAATGTCTTTGGTTTGATTGTGAATTACTTTGCATCCTTCTTTGTTGAAGTGCACATTGCGGCCTTTGTCACAGAATTGATTAATTCTTAGAAGATTGAAACTCAATCCTTTAACATAAGCCACATTTTGAATCTTCAAATTGTTCTTGAGCATTATGCCTTCCCCTTAATTTTCGAGGTTTTCCTCAAATGTATCTTTGGTTCCATCAAAAGCTCTAAAGTCGAGTCAACCATCTTTTGATCCACTGTCATGTGTCTAGAACATCCCTTTGTCTATGTACGGACATCCTACAAAACAAATTAAGTATGTTTAGGTAACCAACCTTTGTTTGGGTCAATACATGCTAGCATCATACCTCTGCTCAAGTGTATATCAAAGTTTTCTTCTTGGATAATGGAAGTCATCAACTTCATATGTATAAGGAATGGCGAGAATAACTTCTAAAATTTCTACTAAAGGTATTATGATACTTTACTCTACTTTTTGGTGCATTTGAATCCTTTTCACTCTCCGGTATGCAGAGGAAACTTTCCGTATTGCTTCTTGTGTCGAGAGCGTGCCTTGGTTGGCTTTTCCTAAACACATGTTGTATAGCATGAAATGGTTTCTTCTTGTATTTTGGGGTGCAACATTCCAATCATCCCTGAAGGGTAAGTCTTCCTTTACTTTTGGAAGGATTTTGCCTTTAGTTGGGCTTGGTTTGATGATTTACTCTGTTGTTTCACTACATTGGGTTTGACTTCACGGTGTAGGTTTAGTAGTTGAAACTATGGTCTTTCATTTTACTGAATTTTGGTCGATTTTGGTCTTTGATTCGAGTTGTGTTTTCATTGTTTCTTTTCTCATCGACCGTTGTAGCCAAAACCGAGATCTGAGATCAAACTTTGTTTGGGGTTTATGGTAGGTGCATTGAGTGAATGCGGTGGTGCTCTTAACCCCGGCAAGGATATTTTCTTAGGCTGATCTGTCAACATCGGATGAGTGATCATCGCTACTTGTTATTAGTTGAGTGAACTTCCTTACTAGTTGATTCGACTTTCATTTCATCCACTCCTTACTAGTTGATTGATTTCAAAATTTCATGATTCATTTGAATTTCTTCAATTTTGAATTAGGTTTCTTGAATCTAAAGGGAGAGTAAAGATTGTGCGATGTCGGATGGGATGCACTTGATGTTGAGTATGAACTAGATATTACCTCTGTTTAATGGCTTCCTTAGCCTTAAGACATAGATATGCATTGTCATTGGGTGGTTTATTAGATTCATCATCATATGAATCATTATCAGTTGATTCTTCATTCTTTTCACTCTTGGTTTAAGATTTAAGTGCCTTCTTGCTCTTTCTCTTTTAAGTTGTTTTGTACTTCTTCTTTTCCTCATCTTTGTCTTTTCTTCAAGGCAATTAGCCTTGAAGTGACATTTCTTCTTGCAATTGAAACATTTGTATTCATCATCCTTATTCTTCATATACATGCTTGAGCTTGACTTCTTGTGAAGAACTTCCTTCAAATTGTATCTATTTGCTAAACATGTCAAAACATTTAATCGATAAAAGCAATTTGTTCTTTTAGTTCACTGTGTCTACTGTCTTTGCTTGTGTCAGTTGTTTTGCTCTGTTTGAGGGTGCAACATGAGCCTTGGCCTTGTGTCCCCTCTGTTTGGTGCCTTTGTCTTCACCGTTTAACTCAATTTCATAAACCTTCAATTGAGACATGATTCAAAGCATCGGTATTTGCAATATTTATTGTTCCTCACAGTCTTGATGTGATGATCTTCCATCTTTTTAGGTGGACCTCTCAAGATTTTAGGAAAACTTCATACGTGGGTATGTATGTCTAAGTTGTTGCAGTTCACCGATGATGCTTGAAAATCTGTTATCCATTTGATCAATGGATTCACCAGACAATTTGTTTTCCTTGACTCTCTTTGATCCTTCATTGATCAGTGCTAATTTAACCCACATCTTCTTTTCTGTTTTGCAGTCTTTGATCCTCATGAATATATAAGCTGTCGGATCTTCAAGATCATGTCTTTTGTACCAAAATTGAGATTTGCTCTTCTTACTATCATCCTTGGTCAATCTTTCTTGAGTTTGTCTATTTCTTTCCTTGATGCACTCTCATGTGGCTATCACAATTGTGATCTTATTTGGACCATCATTGATTACATCCGACATCTCCTCATAAGTTCTTTGCAAGATGAGACAATATCCTTATTTTATATTTATCAAAATTATTAACATTGAATACAAGTACTTTACACATGAAATTTGAGAATCCATAAGTACAAATAAGAGATATATTTAGAAAGCATAGATTTAAAAACTACCTTGAAAATATGTGATATCCTTGTTGCCGGAAATCATGTCCCGACATGTTACGATACTAGGAACACTTGCTCCGATACCAATTGTTGGTCTCGAGAGAAGGGTAAAAGTATAGTCGGAGAGGGGTGAATGACTATACTAGATTTTCAAATTCCTTTTTCAATATAAAAGCTTTTGTCGTGGATAAGTACCTTCTTTTAAAACTATTTCAAAGTAGTAGAATATGCACACACAAAGTATGAATTATCACGATTAAGTAAGTGCGATGAGGTAAAGTCTTGAAAGTAAATTGACACAAAGGCTTATAGTGGTTCATGTTGGTGTAATCCGTAATCCATTCTTCTCACTGTGATGATTGCGAGGAATTCACTATTGTTTTAAACATACAATAGTTAGATTGTCCTTGACTACACAAGCTTCACAATCTCAAGACTATCACTCCACTAGCTTCCAAAGATTCGGTGACTCGGTCTTCAACAACTGCTCTTTGAACACAAATCCTTCGACGGCTATCACAAATACAACTTCTTCTCGGATAGCTCTGATTTAGTTGCTTAGTGGTGTGAAATGGATTCCACAGTTACATTGATCAATCTCGATCTTGAATTTGGAATTTTAGCTCTTGATTCTTTGAGTTGATCTCTAGATATGTCCTTTGACTTGGATAGAAGGCTTTTCAAATTCTGAGTTTACTAGTTCTATGTAATTCAATCGTTATTTTCACCTTTGTCAATGCCTTCTATTTATAGCCTTGATAATCTTTGATTTGAATTTTTAGATCCGTTGGCTATTTAATGTGAGGAATAATCCTTGATTTAATTCTTGATTCCCCCTTAATTATATTCTCCTTGATTTGATTACTCCGTATTTTCTTCAAATGTTTATCACAAAATCCGTCCTTGATTGATTCTTGATTGATTGTGCATTTAATGCTTGATCCTTTGAATCTTCCTTATTTCTTCACGTTTTGAATAAGATGGAATTGCGTTGTTGTTCCTTTACTTGGTTGTTGCATGACGGGTGAAGTGTTTGATTGACTAAGCCGATTAGATCTTCCGTCCTTTGCTTTTTCTTTACTAATCCATTGAGCAGTTTACTTTGCGGTTCACTTTGCATTCTTGATTTCTTTGATCATTCAAAGTCCTTGTACTTCAGCGATCTTGATTTGAGTAAGATCGATTGTACACCATATTTAAAGATAAATTTCATCACTTGAAATATAACTTAGACTTCCACAGTTATAAGTCAGGACCATATGTCTTCATTCTTCTCTGCTCTTTACTTGTTTGCTTTTACTCTGCAGATTTCTATTTTTGTAGCCATCCTACCAACTAGTACAATACATGTCTAACTCAACTTATATCACATGTCGGACTCTAAAAGTAAAGACATATCTGATTTCTAACTTATTTGAGATTGCTATAACAACTTGTATGGCCATCATCAAAACATAATAAAATATTCCTAAAAGTTGCCTTAGCGATGATTTGTGAAACGAGGGTTCTTGCCCGCTGCGCTTTTTCCTTATGAGTCGGTTTTGCACTTGACTCCTTTACATTCGACTATACATGTCTTTGAGTCATGTTTTTCCTTCTTCCTTTGAGGTATATCTTTTGAACTTACAATTGTTGCGATCTTAAGTTTTCTTGATGCAGGTTTGTTCAACTTCTTTTCCACTTTTAAGTGCATCCGGGTAATGTTGTATTACCAAACTAAGTGACTTCTTGGATAAAAGCGCCAAATTTCTTACTTCCTTCATTCTTGGCTTTGTTGATCGTTCATGTTCTTGATTATGTTGTTTCTTTAAGCGATTGAAAACATATCCACCCCAATTGCATACAAACTCATCCCGGATGATGTTCATGATTGATTTGCCCACGGATAAACTTTCTAGTCACGAGACTTTCCAATGGCGATTACGGTTGCCCGTTTTGCGAGTAGGGCAAATTACGGTTTTAGACTCGCCATACTTGAATAAACATCTATTGATTTCTCTGTTGAGGAAATCCGATAAAGAAAAGCTTCATGCTTGGTGGTAAATTGACTAAGTCGATTGATTTATCATTTGGTTTCTTGAAATCAAACAATTGTCCTATAATCTACTGTACTAACATAGATCATTCTCCATGAATGATTGTTGTCGAGAGAACAATCTTCAAATTCTCCCAAAATTGAATAATTGCTTTAGTATCTAAGTCTTTCTTCAATTTGATATCCATGAACTTTCTAGGCCTTGTATTTTTGCGAATCTTTTGACATAAAGCGCTTGCTAGAAAGCATCATTACATTCCACTTTCAAATTGTCTGAAGAAAAGGTTACACCTTTTTCTATCAATCTGGATTCATGTGGAGAGATTTGTTTTAAGCCATTTTGCTTTTTGAAAAGTTGAAGAATTTTTGTGAGAGGATGGTATGATAAGCGGTTGCGGAGATATTTTTGAACTAATGGTTATATAATCCCACAATCTTTATAATATTGTGTTGTACCGTTTGAACTTCCTTTGAATATTTGTGTATCCGATGCATATCTTGTATGTCATTTTCCGAGTACACACGCAGCAAATTCGACAAATAAGGTGGTAATCTAATGTGGCGTGATTGTTGTTGAATACATTCATTAATCCACTTGACTATCTTTGACTCTTCAACGATCTTGATTTTGATAGTCGATTGAGGTCGATTCTCCCAAAATTCGGTTCCAGCGTCGGTTTGAGATCGTTGATGTCAATGGCCCGATTTGTCAAGTAAGCTCACCTAGCATGACAAAGACCAATCCCTTGTGGATCTCGGTTGTTATGGCCGGCTTAGCGACTTTATTATCCACTAATTGATTCTTAACTTGGAAAACCGTCCGTCAAGGGTTTTGTAAAGATATCATCCAAGCGGTCTTGATTGGTATATAGATAATTGTGACATCTTTCTTCTCTCGTGATCTCTTGTAAGTGATGTCTTACATCAATGTGCTTAGTCCTTGAGTGTAAAAGCGAGGTTATGCATTTATTGAGTTATGCATTATTGCAATTGCACTTGATGTATCAACCGCTTCCTCAATTCCATAGTCTCTCGGTTGTTGTCGAAGCCACAAAACTTGAGCACTGTGACTTCAGTACAATGTGTTCGACTTAGGTGTAGATTTTGAAATTAAATTTTGTTTCTTGCTAAACCAAGACACAAGTCTATTTCAAGTAGCTAACATGTACCTAATGTACTTTTTCTATCAATTTTGCATCTGCATAATTTGAGTAAAAATTAACATCAATTGTCCATCTCTTGAATACCATATTCCTACTCCTTGTGTATCTTTTAGATATTTCAAAGTCCTTTTGACAAGCTGTCATATGACTTTCCTTTGGTTTAGTCAAAATCTTGCACAAACACTTACTACAAAGGAGGTGTGAGTCTACTTCTTTGTGAGGTAAGTAGACTTCCAATCATTCTTCTATAAAGTGTTTGATCCACATCTTTTCCATCTTTATCTTCATCCAATCTCACATTTTTTCCAATTGGTGTTGCTATCCTGCCTTAGCATTACGCATTCAAACTTCTTGGTTAGTTTTTGTGTACTTGGTTTGGTGAATGAAAATTCCATTGTCCATCTGTTTGACTTGTAATCCTAGAAATAGTTCATTTCACCCATCATACTCATTTAAATTTGCTCTTCATTAGGCATGTAAACTTCTCATAATGTTTTGATTCTACGATCCAAAAATAACGTCATCCACATAAATTTGAACTAAAGAGAGCTTTCACCAATCTTCATTACAGAACAAGGCCTTGTGCATGGTTTCTTTGATAAAACCATTGTCCACTAAAAGCGTGATAAAGTTTCATACAAGTCACTTGGGGCTGTTTGAGTCCATAAAGTGCTTTTAGAGTGCAAAAACTTTGTCTCCTTGTTCTTTGATTTCAAAACCAGGAGGTTGTTATACATAAACTTATTCTTCAACTACTCCATCCGAGGAATGCACATTTAACAACCATTTGATATACTTTAAACTTCTTGTAATTTGCAAAGGCAAAAAATAATCTAATTGCCTCCAATCTTGCAATTGGTGGATAAGTTTCATTAAAATCTATTCCTTGATTTGAGAATATCCTGTGGCTACCAATCTTTCTTTATTTAACAATGTTCCCATTTTCATCTAGCTTGTTTACGAAAACCCATTTGGTGCCAATTATATTTGCATGATACAGTACGTCACTAATCCCAAACATGATTTCTTTTAATTTTGTTGAGTTCTTCTTGCATAGCCATCATCAATCTAGATCCTTCAAAAGCTTCTTCTATCTCTTTTGGTTTAGATATGATAGAAAGCAAGCATTCATTGCATCAAGCGATTTCTAGTTGAACTCTTTGTTGAAAATTTCCGATTACTTGTTCTTTAGGATGATCTCTCATCCATTGATGTTTTGAAGGTTGCATTTACGGAGCTTGATTTGCTTGAGCTGGTTCTTTTAGAGTTTCGATTTGATTATCTTGTGCTTGATTATTATGAGCTTGAATTGGTACATCTTCAACTCGTGCGAGTTGTTCGGCTATTGATTGATTATTGATAAGCGAGGCGATCTTGATCAATTGAATCAGCTAGTCTTAGCCTTCAAATATGTTCATCAATATCAACAGAAATTGGGTCTATATTCTTTTGTGACTAAGGTTTGAAGACTAGTTACGGTTGGTATTCCCTTTGTGTCACCCATAAAGTTTGGCTCATCAAATACCACATGTATTGATTCTTCATGCTTGAGTGTCCTCTTGTTTAAACCAGCTTTGAAAGCTTTGTTTGACACGAGAATATCCCGAGAATACTCCCTTCATTGACTTTGGGTTGAAAAATCTTGGCCCCAGTCCTTCCCGTTGTTATGTATGTAACATTTGCTTCAAAAAGAATGAAAATATGAGACATTTGGTTTCCTCCATTCCATATCTCATAAGGTGTTTTCTCAAGGCTTTTGTCCATTATGGCTATATTACGAGTGTAACAAGCTATGTTAACATCTTCTCTCGATGCCTTTGGATAATTTTGATTCACATATCATTGTTCTACCGACTTAACTTTGAGTGGCATGTTCCTTCTTTTAGCAACTCCATTTCTTTGAGGGTATTCTTGTAGATGCAAGTTGATGTAAAACTCCATTTTCTTCAAATTACTCAATGATCACATTGTTGAGAAATTCATACCCTTTATCGATCTTATCTTTACAACATTAACACTTTTACGATTAAAATCTCTTTACTTGATTCTGTGAGTTTACTTGCTTGGTTTCACTCATCCTTGTTAAGAAAATTACCCAAGTGTATCCTAAAATATCATCAACTACTACCATTGCATATTTATTTCCACTAACAACGATATGTGTGGTGGTCCAAACAAGTCCATGTGTAAGAGTTCAAAAACTCTTGTTGTTGAGTGTTGAGACTTGGTCTTGAAGCTTTCTTTTACTTGCTTCCACTTTGTGACATGCATCACATAATTTGTGTTTCTTGTAGGTAACCACGGTAATCAATTACTAAATTCTTACAGACCAGCGAGTTGATGTCATGAAATTAAGATGACTCGATTTCTTATGCCATAACTAACTGATTTACGACTTGGTATGAACAAGTAGGCAAGTTTACGAATCGGTTGTTGTCGATCCACAATATACATATTTTCTTTTCTTCTTCCGGCTAGAACAACTTGGTGTGGAGTTTGACTTATAACAACGCATAAAATGATTTGTCAAAATATACTCATTATCCCATGTCACAAAATTGACTAGTCTTTGAGTAAATTGTAGTTGAGTCCTTCAACATAATCTACATTCCCATCTTTAGTCCATTTTTACTAAGGTTCTATGGCCCCTTGTATAATCATGTTAGCCTTTGCCACCAAAATTGACTTTTGGTCCATCATTGGCATGAATTCAACTAAACATTCTTTCCTCCTTGTCATGTGTTGGGCATATTTTAGTTTTAATGATTAGTGCCGGACTAGGTGTTATAGGGCAAAGACAAAGCGATGACTAGAATGAATGTATAGGTTTAGTAGAGTTTGATCATTGTATAGGTTTGATTAAACAAGAGCGTAAAGAGGTCAACTAACTTGTTGATGAACCTTTCTAGGTTAGATGTTTAGTAAAGTGTCTAGGACTTCTTTGAAGGTGAGGTTCAAAATTAGTAATGAAGGTGATGGGTCAAACTCATTAATGAAGGCTAAGGGTTCAAACATAGTATTGAAGATTTAAAGTCAATGATATAGGATCAAAATTTAGGTAAATGCAGTGATGGCATAAGCGATCACATATACCTTGTATTGAAGGTCTAAGTTCCATATAAGGAAATGTGATGATTGGGACTTAGTTATACTTAAAATGGTGCACTCTAACTTCACAATTAAAAGATAGATGAGAAGCAGTCAGTTGAGTGTTCATCAAGAAAACAACTGACCATTAGTCAGCTGACCAAATATATACATTAGTAGACTCGTGAACCAGACAACTGCTGAGTATATACATATAATATTAATCCGTTTCAAGAATTATTTTTAGAAGATTAATTCAAAAAGGATGAATATCAAGCATTGGATTACTCGATTAATCAATGGTGAGGCTGGTGGAACATTGTAAGGATTTGAGCCAAATCAAGATGTAAATGAACCATTGGTTGTGATGCATGCAGTCGAGAAGGAGATGGAGATACTATGAGAGGAGTACAATAGAAATTTGAGGTAATAATCAAGAATATCCTATAGCAGTGATTTGAAATTCAAATTCAAGCCTGATATTTTCACCTATAAATAGAGGATCCACTGGAATCAAATCGAAAACCAAACTTACTAGCAAACAAAGCATTACACCCTCTTGGCGAGCATTCAAAGCGATCTAGAATTCTCTTCAAGTGTTATTGCATTCAAGTATCGTCTAGTATCTACACTTGAAGATCATAAGGCTGTGATCTTATCATCTGATCAAAAGCTTGTTGAATCTGAATCACTTTCTTGATTCAACCCCTTCTCTTCATGAAGATACACGAAGGCAGGAGGAGCATTCTGAGTTTCAAGAGCTGTTGTTTTTGTGGTGGATGCATCGAGCAGGCAATCCCTAGCTTTCAGGACTAGTTGAGTACTTAGGAGGCGGACAATCTACACATTCTTAGTATTATGTTTGTGAAGCCATAGTTATTGGTCAAGGACAAACAACTTGGGGAATTTTGTAACAACAACCTCAAAAGACTCTAGTTAATTTCCTCCAACATCACAGGAGAAGAGTGGCTGACACGATTACACCACCTGGAACCACTATAAAATTTTCCTTACTTTACTTTACTGTATTTACTTTCTGGACTTTATTTTATTGCATGTTATCCATGTCAGCTTTTGAGGATGAATCTTGAATTCACATCTTTCACTACAAAGTATCCATTACTTAGTATCATCTTTTAACAACAACTATAAAGGCTTAATCTAACTATATTCCCTTTGCAGATTCACTTGATTTAAAAGTCGTGGACTTTTAAGTCAATGAGACTATTGACCTGCTTTGAGTTTGTCTTAACTCGAAAAAGTTTTAGCGTTCACTTTATTCACCACTCTAAACTTAACCAAAGCCTTTTCAAGGGACCAACAATTGGTATCGGACGAGCTTCATTACGAAGTAATCCTACTTGGGCTTGTGAAAATTCTATTTAAACTTTTTCTAGTTTACTGTTTTCAAAAGGTTTTGCATCATGGATAACAACCCGATGGTATGCTAGGACCACGATGTGCTATGTAGATCATTTTGTTGAATACAAACATCGTATGCGGGATTATCTATTTTACCTTTTATGATGAAATGGTTGATGTGCTAAGCGATGGACCACTCCAAATCACCAAAGTGGTTATAGATGATGGTTTGAATCAGTTGTTCTAAACCAAAGCGAGTGAAATCTGAAGATAGAAAAAGAAAATCTGAACATTATTTCTATTGATATCATTCACGGAACCTTGGATATATATATGTACATGAAAGTGAAATTTTGCAAGACTATCAAAGATTTGTGGGAAAAGCTTCTGGCCCGATCTGTGAAGGCACATATACTATCGGGAAGAAAAAAAAAGATTGTCGGGGCAAAAGCAGATATTCCAAGAACTCAAAATAAAGTCACTTTGAAACCATTGAACAAATGGAATCAAGGTTTAATGATATTTTGGATGAACTCACCTGTTTGAATGTGGAGTACACTAAAGAAGAGATCAACACAAGAATTACAAGAAAGCTTTACCATCAAAGAAATGTAGAAGATGAAAGTCAACTGCAATGGAAGAATCCAAGAGACTTCAAGTGGAGGATACCTTCAAGTTGTTATCGAGATCTCAAAGTTTAAGAATTTAGTGAAGATCTCATTGCAAGTCTTTGAAAAAGATGTACCAAAAACTACAACAACTTTGGCTTGCTACACATAGAGAAGAATCATCAAGCTGCTCATGATGATGAAGTGGATGACATGCAGAACAAATAGCATTCTTGACCAAAGAATAAGGATGATGAATTACGGAAGAGCATCTCAAAGAACTATAGTAAGAAAACAAGTTTCAAGTCTAAGACTCAACAATCAACTAAAAGAGTTTTGGAGGCGATGCATATGGATCTTCTTAGACCCATTGATACCAACAAGCATAAGCTGGAAAGAAGTATACTCTAGTAGTTGTAGATGATTATTCAAGATACACTTGGGTAATATTTATGAATAAGAAAAGTGAAAAACTTCAAAAGATGCACGAATTTTTATGAGATTACGAGAATGAGAAAAGTGTAGCATGGTAAAGATCATATCATAAAATCTTGAGTTCTTAAACAAAGTAATTAGAGAATAATGAGAACAAAATGGTGTTCTACATCAACTAGTAGCCACAGGAACCCCTCATTGAGAATGAGGTTCTTTGAAAGAAGAAACATAACTTTGAAGGAAAGAGGCGATACAATGATCGGTGAGGCAAAGTTACGAAAGATATTGAAGTTTGAAGCAATCGGTACAACATTTATACACAGAACATAAATTCTATAAGCAGAAAGCTTGACAATACACCTTATGAAGTTTGGAATGGAAGAAAGCCTAATACATCCTACTTTCATCCATTTGGGAGTAAATGCTTTTCTTGAATCATAAGGAGCAAGTGAAGACTTTTCAGCAAAATATGATAAAGGAATTTTCTTGGGTTACTCTTGATTCGATTGTCTTTGAACAAAGAACATAAACATGAAGAATGTATACATGTTGTGTTTGATGAACCAAAGATAAATGGAATGCAAAATGAAGAAGCTTGAGGAACTGATATAAATCTAAAAATCATAGACCACAGTATATGGATATTTTTAGAAAGTTAAGTGAAATAAAAGTTTTTGATTCTAGAAGTGAAGGTCTACTCAATGTTGCCCCTGCTGAAGGACTTGCTGACACTACTGGTGATACATAAACTGATTTAGCTGTAGGATCTGTTGATCCCCCTACTGTACCTACATCAGACTCTCTTGAAGATCAAGTTCTAGTAAATCAAGAAAATAATGACTTACAATGGTTGAAGGATCACCCTGCTAAACAAGTAATTGGTGATGTACAACAAGGTGTCAAGATGAGAAGACAACTAAAAGCTATATGGAACCTAAAGCTATTGAAGAGGCAATTGCCGATCCTAATTGGATAATTTCTAAGCAAGAATAACTTAATGACTTTGAAAGAAACCAAGTATGGACCTTTAGTTGAAAGGCCTAATCATGAAAATATCATTGGTACAAAATGGGTTTACAAAAATAAGTTGGATGAATCTGGTACCATTGTTAGAAATAAGGCTAGACTTGTTGGAAATGGCTATTCATAGGCAAAAGGAATAGACTTTGATGAGACATATGCCCGATTGCAATATTGGAAGCTATCAGGACTATTTTTGGCATATATTGCACACAAAAACATCAATGTTTACTAGATGGATGTAAAAGTGCACTTCTAAATGGCATTTTTGGAAGATGAGGTTTATGTACAACAACCTCCTGGTTTTGAAGTTAATGATAAAGAAGATAAAGTGTATAGGTGAGACAAAGCACTTTATGGATTGAAACAAGCACCAAGAGCACAGTATGAGAATCTATCTCAATTCTTGGTGAATAATGGTTTTATTAAAGGAACCATTGACAAGACTCTTTTCAGAATCAATGAAGGACATAACACTCTACTAGTGCAAATATATGTGGATGACATCATATTTGGTTCTAAAAATGAAGTCTTATGTGAAACATTTGCTAATCTTATGAAAATTAAGTTTCAATGAGTATGATGGGTGAAATGAACAACCTTTTAGGACTACAAGTTAAGCAAATGGATGATGGAATCTTCATTCATCAAACAAAGTATACCAAGGAGAATTTTTTGTTGAAGAAGTTTGGTATGGAAAATAGCACAAAAGTTTCAACTCCTATGGAGTACAAGCATCATATTGGATGAAGACAAAGAAGGTAAAGTTGTTGATCAAAATTTATCTGAAGGATGATAGGAAGTCTCTTGTATCTCACGATATGATTGACTGATATATCGCTTTCTGATAAGTGTTTGTGAAAGATTTCAATCAAAGTCTAAAAAAAAGTCACTTATTTGTTGTTAAAGGATACTCAAGTATACAAAGAAACTTTGGGAGTAGGGATATGGTATTCAAAGATGGAAGTTTCAAAGTAATATCCTACTCGATTAGATTATGTTGGATGCAAGATTGATAGAAAAACCACCACGGGGAACATGTCGGTTGATGGGAAAGAGACTTGTCTCTGGTTGACAAGAAACATATAATTCAATATCGACTTCACTTCTTTGAGCGGAAATACATAGCTCTTGGAAGTTGTTGTGTACAAGTCCTATGGCTAAGACAACAATTAAGGGACTATGGGATTGAAGAAGAAATTCCCATAATGTGTGATGACACAAGTGCAATTGCTATAATAGAAAATCCTTTTTTGAACTCAAGAACCAAACACATTGATGTAAGGCATCACTTTATAAGAGATCATGTTGAAAAGAAAGATGTGGCTCCTTACATACCTACTGAAGATCAACTTGCAGATATCTTTAAAAGACAAATATGCTAAGTTAAAGCCGAACTTGGCATCATCAAGGTTTGTTGACATCTTTGATGATCGACAAAGCATTGGAATAAGGGGACAAGTCTTTCCCTGCTGGGTGCGATCACTTGGCAGATTAATCATTGGTATCGACAATTCCAAAATGCTCTTGTAGATTGGTCAATTGAGCAAATGAAGTTACCAAGGGGGATAGTCTTTGCCCTGTTGGTTGAGCTCACTTTACTGATCAGCCTTTGGTATTAAACTTCATCTTGTATTATCAATTGGACAATTCTACACTTTGAACTAGATGGATGAAAATGTGGAGATCAGTTAGGTATTCAAGACACCTAGCGGACAATACCCTTGCTAAAGCATGTCGGTTGAGTCTCACAAAATCAATCTGTTTGAAACATCAATCTGTTTGAAAAGTGCGAGTTTAATGAAAGTCAACAAATAAACTTAATGGATTTAATCTATATTTATTCTGATTGTTACAGGACATAATTGTTTCTTACATTGAGTAGGGTTGTATAGTGGGACAAATGGCATTTTCTTATTGGTTTCCACTTGATTCATGCATTGGGACGGTGCAAATCACTACGATCCATGCAGGTCTTTACCACCCACTACAACCTATATATTGCAGTATATATGCGAGAATAATATCATTACATTCTCCTCAAACACTACTATCTTTGGCATATATTCTTTGCATTTATCTTCTCTTTTCTCTCAAAATCAAGAAGAAAAAATAGTGTGATGATATTTATCTAGGCTCTGATCAAAGTGTTCATGGTTATGTTAAGGATCTGAGGAATATGAGAGCTTACAATTGATCTTGGAAGAAGAATATGACATTATGAAGGTGCAGGAAAATGTTTTGAACATCAGATTGCAAACAATCTAAATACTGATGTGTGTGATATACGAGAGGAATATGGTTATCAAACCAAACATAGAAGAGTTTACAACCACAATTCATAGTAAGAGGAGATTCTAATCTCTTACGATTTGTTAAGGGGAAGATTTTGGGATTGCGAGAAGAAAATAGAAGCCAACAAATCCACATAATATGGAACTAACAAGAATAGCATTTGTTGAATCTATCGAGGATTTGATCTAGATCGACAAGCATCTCTGGGAATTAATGTTAAGTATATTTCATATGAGTATAACATCTTTGAGCAAATACATTGCTAGAAATCTGCTAGGGCTGAAGTCGGTAGTTGTGATACTCTATCGGGGCAAAAGATTGATTTGATGATTATCATTTCAAAGAGCATGATGTTTGGTAGGGCTAGATTCTTCATACATTACATGAAGAAGGTTATGGTGAAGAAGAGAAACAATCAAGAAAAGAATCCAAAGATAACAAGCAGGTCAAATATCTTGGATCTGGATTCTTTATCAGATCCAACCTTTGGGTTTGATGGTCCAAAGTTCTTGAATCAGCGGCACATTCTTGATGTAGCTCCTCAAAGCATCAACAAAGCAAGATACAATCACGAAGTTAATACTCCAATTCCTGGTTTGGATGATGATGATGAAGATCAACTAGAAGAGAGTGAGTCAAATTCGGAGTTGAGAAGCAAAGGAAGGATGATCCCTAAAATTTGCTGAGTCTTGAAAATCGAGTGGTGAAAAGGAAGAGAGTTGCTAAACTCACAAAATCAGCAGCAACCTCCAAAGCAACCTCACAAGATCAGCAGTATTCTTAAACCTAAGAAGTCTAAACAACTTGATGGACTCTACCTTAGCCTTCTTGATACATGTGTTCTTTGAAGATTCCCTACACTGTGAGCTACAAAGAAGGCAGTTGCACAAATCTCCTTTGGCAAGTTAAGGATGCATCAAGGAAAATAAAAGCGAGTAAGCAAAGAAGCACTTGAACAATCCTTGTTTGAATCACTGAAAGACCACTTAAAAAGAAACAAACAAGTTATTAAGAAGAGGATCAAACATGGGAAGGTAAGGATCTAAGAACTTTGGAGCATTAGAAAGAAGAAGATGAAGATGAGGAATGTGAGAAAGAGCCAGCTGCGAGGTGGCTCTTTGAGGTTGTACAAGATCATACGAGAAGGCTAGTGAAATTCTCTGAGACCCTGTGAGGTTGATACAACTCAAGGGAAGTAAGGATGGAACAAGCCTGGCTGAGAACATGCAACATATAGGGAAAGTGTTAACAAATGGTAGTAGTGGATACCAAAATTCCTCAAACATTTCAAGACGACATTTTATACTACTTTGAAGAAACCTTGTCTCACTGGTGGGACATTTGGAGAATCAACTTGTTGAACCTCAATCTCTTACCAAGAAAACCAACTATACACAAATGAAAGGAGACCTAAGAAAAAGCGACAAGGAGATCCTACTTTAGAAAGAATATCTCATTATATACAATGGAAGATGGGTTTTGAGGAAAGCGAGAAACCTCTTCTTGAGATGATGACTGTTTTAAGGAATGGGTTTTGAATATCTGGAACAAATAACTTATTTCATTCTAAGCGTGATGAATTGGTTGCCGGACTACAAGTAATTTGTAAAGAAGGAAGAACATCTGGAAATTTATTGTTCAAAGATCCTAAAGTACAAACCATTTGGTGATTACGATTGCTCGTCGTCTTGATTACGATGATGATCATCTGGAGAAACAAGTGGTGTTGTTAAATAAAGAACAATAGAATCATGCAGAAAGATCTGGTGAGAAAGGTTAGGAGCAACCTCTTTAAAGAATAATGACAATCTCTTGAAGGACAGTGAGGCTGTGATGGTATTGAAGAAGTGTTGACAACCGAGGCACCACAAAATGTAGATGAATTGTTGGGTACTTTTGCAGTTGAACTAGAAGCTGATTTAGACAAAACAACAATTCTAGGAGGTGCTACCTTAGAAGATTCTTCTTAAGTAGCAAGAAATGAATAGATAGATGCTTTATCTGAAGAATCTGTTCAGTTCCAAGACAGAATCAACACTGAGCGAACTTTAGCAAATGTTGCTGTGGATCTAAATGTCATTGTTGAACAAAGTCTGAACCTATGAATGGGATAAGAATAGAGCAATAGTGTTAAGACAGACCAGAGCGAAGATGACTTGGAGAGGTCTGTGAGAATATGGTTGGTATTAACTCTTATACCATGTCATATTTTGGAAGAATTAAGAGATGTTAGAGAAGGCGACAATCAGGTGAGAAGTGATTGAGGACCGAGTGTCTGAGAGACTTGAAGAACTTGTTAATTTGGTGGAAAATAAAGGAAGAACCATTTGAGACAATTACATCGAAGTATTCTTGGTTTCTGATTTAGATGCGATGATATGCAACTTGAAATCACTCAAACAAAGTTGGACTCTGCAAAGGGATAAGAATCTACATGAAGATATCTCAACTTACACACAGAGAGTTGATAAATTGGTGAGAATTCATCTTCTACTGCAGTTGATCCAAAGTTTATAGAGAGGATGAATCTGCTAGAACATACACTACAAGGCTGGATTACTCCAGTAGACACAAGAAAAGAAATTATGGAAGGCCAACAGAATAATCTGGTATCAACTCAAGAAGGAGTTATGAGCCTACTGAACCATTTTATTGTTGATGTCAATAAGGAGGAAGAAGAAAAGACAACAGAAGCAAAAGATGTAGCAAGGATGTATCAACAAAGAAAATTTGGTTGAGGTGAATGCATGCATAACCCACTACTCTGGAAGAGTTTAGTTAACTAATGCTCATTTGAAAGAGTTTAAAATTGCTTATAATGCAAGAAAACCACCATGATATGTCATTTTTGGAGGCATTAAACTCTTTCTTAGGACTAAAGCGTTAGGATGTAAGGATCAAATCTATGAGATCAACTTTAAAAGGTGGAAGATGACGGTCAATTTGAACAAAGACTAAGAGGGTATCGACAAAGGACTCTACGGATGAATTTAAGTTAATGTATATGAGAGGAGCATTCAACTAGAAAGGTATTCAAATGACCATTGTTGAAGCTTGGAAGTGGTGGAAGATGATGAATACATGAATTGATTTCTCTAGAATTGAAAATATGTGCAATGTGGAAATGCAAAGCGAGAGAAATCAAGGAATATCAACAAAGAAAGATCAAGAAATGAGCAATTTTAGTGAGACTCTTTTTGAATGTTTTATCTTATCTTGAACATAGTGATCATAATGTTTGAACTTGATTTGGAACCTTAATGATATATATGAAGTTTTTTGTTTTTATTGTCTTTATTTTTGCTTTGCTTGTAAGGAGGGGTATTGGCATCATCACTAAAAATAGAGGAAATTGTTGGACATATTTTAGTTTTAATTATGAGTGCCCGGAACTCATTTGTTATAGAAGGCAAGACAATAAGATATCTAGAATGAATCTATAGGTTTACTAGAGTTTGATCTTTGTATAGGCTTCACTATCAAACAAACCTTTGTAAAGAGGTCGAGTTGACTTATTCGTGAGACCTATATAGATTAGATGTTTATTAGAGTGTCTAGGACTGCGAAAGGTGAGGGTTAAAGCTTCGATGCCGAAGGTGATGGCTCAAAATCAATAAGGAAGGCTAAGGGTTCAAACTTAGTATTGAAGATTTAAAATTCAAGGATATGGGATCAGAGAATTTAGGTAAGTCTCACGATGGCCTAAAGCGATCACATAT